>BQNB010022691.1:0-62709 GCA_026074375.1 Tanacetum coccineum | reverse complement strand
TATTTGATGTTTTGACTTTTTTCTCATTTAGTTTCCGTTGAAAACCTCGACGATAACTTGTCTATATTCTCATCTCTTTACAATTTAACCGAAGACGATTTAGACGAATTGAACGCCGAGACGTCGCTCCCTAAAGGGGTAGATACTTTACAACCCGAATTTGAGATCAATAATCTAACCGAGCTTTAATTCTAATTTTAATTTTTATAGAATTTAATTTTAAACCGTTTATCAAAAATCGTCGTTTTAGCTATTTTCGAGTCGTGATTTGGATTTTATCCATTTTAGCGTTTGAGAAATCGACAACTCCATATTTTAGCTTCAAAAGCTTATTTATCTTTCATTTTAATACTTTTCGACTTTTATCCACGTTTGGCCGAAACTACGTCAAAATAGTGTTTTTACAATTTTTAATATTTTAATTAAGTGTTTTAAAACAAATATTGTGGAATAAATGTTTTAGAAAAATAAAAATAAAAATATAATTTATAAACATAACATTTAAACCAAACACCCTCTTTAATTGTTTTAGGCTCCAACAAAACTAAAAACCAAACACCCCCTTATTTTATTTTTACTCCTACTAAATCCTAAACCAAGCACTCCCTTTATTATTTTTACTTCTTCTACAAAACTAAAAACCAAACACCCTCTTTTGGAAATTAACTAAACAGTTAGGCCCAAGTTTTGTGTAGTACAAAGTAAAATATATATATATATATTCCAAGCCCACCTCCTTATAAATTTGGTAGACTGATAAACCAAAACAACATCCTACAATATCTTTTTTATAAAAATTAGGAAACTAGATCTATATATAACGCTTCCTTCTCTTTTTAAAACACATAGTAACCATCGAAGAAAAAAAACGACTAATCCCTCTCCCTCCTACTGTGTTCGTCGACCACAACCCCAAAACCACCACAAAATCACCATCTACACCTTCAATTCTCTGTAAAAACCCTTCCATTATACACCAAAACACTCATAAAATTAACCTTAATCCTTCTTTATTAACAAAAGCCAACATGCAAGACTTTTTATAAAATCTTCAATTTTCCAAGATTTGTGATCGTAGGGTTTTAGTTTAATTAAGGGTGATTAAAGTATCAAGGGTTGGATTATAAGTGTTTAATCAAGTTTTAGTGCAACAAAAATCGGTTCGGATCAATGTTTTTGGGGATGTGGTGTTCGGCTAGAAATCAAACCCACAAGGGTTTGATAGTGTTGGTTTTCCTTCTCTTTATTTAGCATTGTGAGCATATTGTTTACCTTCTTGCTTGATTTAATTTTTATACATATTGCATGTAGTTATCTTTATGTTTAAGAATCCATGAAATAAATTAAAAGTTATGATCCTTATATTGTTGGCGAGATGAGTGAGTTAATAGATGTATTAGGTTAGTTTGAGATTACTAGAAACATGTTTGTGGCGAAAGTTTGAAGATTTGATAGGGTTTTATAACCCTCAATTAGACCAGAAAGTTTAGTTTATCCTGCGAGTAGTGTAACTTGGTCATGCCAATAGCTTTTTTAGATTTGCATGACCCTATGACTATCTACTTTGAGTCTACTATCTAACAAACTAGGCCTCGTCGATTTTCAGAATGTAAAAGTGAGTCAAACCCTTTGTACAAGATTAAGTGTCAAAACTGTGTTTGTTGTCCAGAATTTAGATTGTAAAGATGCAGTGAGCAGGCGGATCAAAACTTAATATTTTTCGACGAAATTTAAACTGTAGCATATTCATAATATTTATAACTTCCATGATTTTTTCCAGAATTTTCTGTAAGGTTTAGATAGGTCAGATAGTGCCAAACGTTTGCAAAGTCCAGCAGACCCTGTTTTAGAACAAGTGTCATTGATGTGTCTTTCATAATAAGATTACTTAGGCTATAGTTTATGGGTGAACCATGGTAGTTACATAACATATAAGGGTAACTTAATATGGAGGTAGATCGTCTAGTTCGACCATTTAGCATTCCTTTAAGTATGATGATCCTCTAGTTAAAAACGTCAAATTTTAGAAAATGTAAGTGTGGCATTTTTAGTGGTTCTCAATCATGGATTCTTAAGCATAGGATATTACTACATGCCGATATATATAAATATGTATCTATTTACTCGTACTATGTTACATCTTATTATAAGTGTGAGTTTTAATTACGCGCACCATTATTTTAGGTCGCGATTCGGATCTCTCGACTTCGTTTCTTCATTGTTGATCATGATGTACGCATCGTTGTCATAGTTGTTCACTTGTTGTGATTCTCTTATCCGATACTTTTATCTCAGGTGAGTTCATAGCCGCACCTTTTCTCTTTCAATGGTTTTCATAAACGGTTTTCGGGGTGAGAATACATGCTCGTTTACTAAGCAAATTTATTGATTTCTACTACATAAGCGTTACATGACTAGTTTTACTAAAGCTTTTACTTGCTTACTACATGAATTTTAATACATGGTTGTTTACTTATGAATTTACTAAAGCTTGATTTGCTTACCACATGATTTGAGATCATTGATTAATTATTTACAAAAACGTGAGTTTTGAACATATTACTTGTTTTAAATTAGACACAAGTGCTTGAAGAGTATACTTGACCCGTTATCCTGAATTATCGTAGGAGTACCTATTGCTAAAGACCCTAATATCGTGAACCGTTAACTACCTGTGATGGGTAGACGCTAGTGTAATAAATAGTACTATGGGGTGACTCCCCATCCGGGGTTTGAATCCTTTTGGAACACCCACTCTTAAACAGATATATTGTTCTAGAAGTTAGTATATAGCAATAATACCATATCGTTTTGGGGCAAACTATATTTTCTCGTCCAAAGGATCAGTTGTCACTAGCTCAATGCGATAATTCTGTTACTTGACACTGCATTCGTTGCATTGTCGTTGGTTGATCTTTTACCTTGTGGTCCACTACTAAGCATACTTGATTTATTAAATTACTACTTGGATTTCGAAGCAATTCTTTTAAATGTTGTAACGCTACTTTTCTTACTGAAATATTACTTGATTTATTTCAATACTGTTTTTACTTAAAGCTATGAATTCACCAACATTATTTTTGACGTTTTTGCATGCATTTTCTCAGGTTATATCTTGTTAGCTAAGATTTGGGAGCATTTGAGACGCGTGGATACTTGCAAAACTCAAGGACTTGGTTTCTCTTCACATTCGATAATTATTTTTCCTTAAATATACAAAATGATTCACGTTTAAAATCTTGTAATCTTGTTAAATTATAAATTATTGGGACCTGATTTTACTCTAAAATTTTAATCGAATGTGATATTTTATTAACGTCTCTTTTGAGGTTGTTTTCTGTAACTTTTACTTTATACTATGAAGTAGCACCCCAAAGTGGTATTCCACTGCGTTGTGATTTTATGGGGGTGTTATAGATTGGTATCATAGCACTCGTTATAGCGAACTAGGTTATTTTCAAAACCCTAGACTATAACCGTTTTTTGAAAAAAAAAATTAAGAGTCCTTCACCATTGTCCAATATCCGCGCGCGCTTGCTCCTGGGTAACTTATATGCTCCCTTTTGCATTCTTATTGCTATTATATTAATAATGAATATATAATGCTTGGTTATTATTTTACTCTCATACGTCTATCTTATGACGTCATATTATTTTCTTTATATCGGTCGGTTATATATACGCTGACCATTCCGATTATCGCGTACTTCCTGTTTTCTTATTTTTCTCCCTCGAACGTCAATACTAGTATTATATATGGATACTCGTACATATATGAGCTAATCTCCTCTCAAATTGTTACGCTTATATTTGGGATCACCGCCATCTATATATATAATAGTAATTCCTATAAGTGTTGACTATTTATGGTTACTTTCGGCTAGTTTTTGGAACTTTTGAGTAAATTTGGTATTTTATTCGGAAATTTTTGGCTTAAATCCTATTGTATCTTTGCATTAATGAATAGGCTAATATGTTAGGTCCTAGTGGCGATTTGGATGGAACGCCAACTCTTCTGGATGGTCGAAATACGACCAATACCGTAGAAACAAACTTAGTGTGTACCCATAATTTGTAATGCAGATAGTTAGGCTTATAACTAATTTTATTTGACTTGGAGGCTACTGGGTTTCTATATGGGCTTTCGTTTTGGGTCAAACAGAGTTATAAAATAGGAATTATGCTAAAAACAATAGAACAAGAAAACGTTTTAAATAATCAGATTTGGTACATGATGGTAAAATGATAACTTCACTTAGGATCTTAACACTTTGAGTATTTATCTTGTAATCTCAGTAAACTAGAGTTTAATATCTTGTTTAAGGCAAAAACCGTTCGTTTATACCTATTGCGGATTTTGAAATATAGGTCCATTAAGTCAGACTGCAAAGGGCATAAATGTTTATGTAATGATAATTACCTACATATGTGTATAGTACTATGGTAAGTCTTAATAAGTTCTTTTTCTTTGATATTTTATGAGTGATGCGGTGATCTCCAAAACATTAACGTGACTTTATTTTATTTCCTTTTTGATAATATTGACATCCGGTGTACTTTGTCAATTCCACTAGTTATTTTATTGTTCGACTCCGAGTCCGAACACTATTTTTATGCTCTTGAATCGCGTATGTTGTTTTCATAATCCATTGTTCTAAAATCTTCCAGTTGATGGGAGTACGAATTCATCTTGTTATCTCAGATCGTGCCGTATTTTGGCACATACCTTTCGAACGCGATTGACTAACGTCTCATTACTCTTCTTGTTACTTCTTATGATTTTGAAGAATCATGCCGTCAAGTAGACACTCATTTTTACTTATTGTAACATTGTTTTGATATTGTGTTTTGTGTTGGCCATGCTTAAGCAGGATGATTTATAATCGTCTTATTGAGATGAATTTGGACGCTTCTTCATTTGAATAAGGAAATTATAAACCGCCAAACCATAAGTTTATAAACTATTACTTATAAGGATTGGGACGCCTCTTTTTGTAAGAGACAAATTATAAATGAGTGGGCTTATGTGTATCCGACATAGCGTGCGTATAAATCATTCTTTGGGCTATGAACGTCTTTCGACTCCTAATTTGTGATATGGCTTTTTTCCAAATGTATATTGACCGCGGCGAACTTGATAAGCTAATAGTAATGAACTCTTAATCGCTTCCAAGAATTGACGACTTGTTAAATTCCTCGTTTCCAATGGCTTCTTCTTCAAGTCATGTATTTTATCTTTACTTTTAAGGATTCTCGCAACATTCAATCCGTTTGCTTATGCACATTGCATATATTTGATGTTTTGACTTTTTTCTCATTTAGTTTCCGTTGGAAACCTCGACAATGACTTGTCTATATCCTTATCTCTTCACAATTTAACCGAAGACGATTCAGACGAATTGAGCGCCGGGACGTCGCTCCCTAAAGGGGTAGATACTTTAACAACCCGAATTTGAGATCAATATTCTAACCGAGCTTTAATTCTAATTTTTAATTTTTATAGAATTTAATTTTAAACCGTTTATTAAAAATCGTCGTTTTAGCTATTTTTGAGTCGTGATTTGGATTTTATCCGTTTTAGCTTTTGAGAAATCGACAACTCCATATTTTAGCTTCGAAAGCTTATTTATCTTTCATTTTAATACTTTTTGACTTTTATCCACGTTTGGCCGAAACCGCGTCAAAATAGTGTTTTTACAATTTTAATATTTCAATTAAGTGTTTTAAAACAAATATTGTGGAATAAATGTTTTAGAAAAATAAAAATAAAAATATAATTTATAAACATAACATTTAAAGCAAACACCCTCTTTAATTATTTTAGGCTCCATCAAAACTAAAAACCAAACACCCTCTTATTATATTTTTGCTCCTACTAAATCCTAAACCAAACACTCCCTTTATTATTTTTACTTCTCCTACAAAACTAAAAACCAAACACCCTCTTTTGGAAATTAACTAAACAATTAGGCCCAAGTTTTGTGTAGTACAAAGTAAAAAAAATATATTCCAAGCCCACCTCCTTATAAATTTGGTCGACTGATAAACCAAAACAACATCCTATAATATCTTTTTTTATAAAAATTAGGAAACTAGATCTATATATAACGCGTCCTTTTCTTTTTAAAACACATAGTAACTATCGAAGAAAAAAACGACTAATCCCTCTCCCTCCTACTGTGTTCGTCGACCACAACCCCAAAACCACCACAAAATCACCATCTACATCTTCAATTCTCCATAAAAACCCCTCCATTATACACCAAAACACTCATAAAATTAACCTTAATCCTTTTTATTAACAAAACCCAACATGCAAGACTTTTTATAAAATATTCAATTTTTTCAAGATTTTGTGTTCTAGGGTTTTAATTGGATTAAAAGGTTGGATTAGTGCAAAGGTTTATAATGAAGAGTTTTTAACAAGATTGGAGTAACAAAATCACGTTTGGATCATTGTTTTTGCTTCTTGTGGTGTTCGGCTAGAATTTAAACCCTCCTAGAGTTCTTGTTTGACCTTTTGCTTCTAATTATTGTATTGTAAGTTGTCTCTAAACCCATGTTTTCAATTGTTGATTATTATTTGTATGCATGTGTTTGATTTCATCTTTTATAAGGATGCATGTTCTTGAGTTTGTTTGATTTTGTGTTTGATCATGAACATCATGTTTTGATGTGTGAGATATGTTATTAGGATATGTTATGGCATTGCAAGTAAATAATTGGTGATTTGGATAAGTTTTGATGGGATTTCTAGGTAGTTTTAGGGGTTGTTTTCAGGTCAGTAGCAAAACATGGATTTTTCTAAAAAAAATTAGCTTAGGAACTGTGATTAAAAGACATGGTTATATAGATATAATTCTTAGGTTCATGTGGCGAATTGTACGGTTTTGTATCGATTCCGGATGAAGGACTTATGGCCTTTTTATGGAAGAAGGTCAAATCTGGAACATCATTTGGAAAACGAGTTAAAATCTAGATTAATACTCTAAAATGTAGGATAGGAAAGCTAATCTCAGTATCATACATCTTAAACTAACTTCTTCAAGTGGATTCAGTTTAATAGCTATCACGGTTTGGAAAATACGTCAAAATTAGTGTTTGGAAGGAAAACTTGGGACTACTGCAGACCAGTAGTATAAATGGGTTAATTGCAGCAAATTTTTGGTCTAATAAGGTCTGCATTATTTTATAGTATTGTATAAATAAATTCAAAGTACATGTGTCGAGTTGGCTAGAGCCATATCTCCTTCGGATGAGTGAGATATGACCGATTTACATAAACTAGTCAGTTCTAAACTACTGTTTGAAAAAGAGATTTAACTCTAGATTTTTGCACTAAAGTGTTAGGTTTTTAAAACATGGTTAAACACTAGACATCATAAGCTTTCATCTCTCTTTGGATTAAACTTGATTTCTATTATAGAATAGGATTTATGGCCAAAACCGTAAGCGTTAGAAATATAGCGAACTTTCTGCTTTGAGTTATGATTAGTAAAAACTCATTTCTTGTGGATTGGTAAATGGTTTGATTAAATGACCTAATGTTCTGGAAACTAGACTTAAGTATATTTCCAGGGGTGAAAGCCCCATCCTTGTATCTTTTATAGGTTAAGAGATATGGTCTTGTAAAGTTGACTAAAAATTCAGCAACATAGTTTTACGCCTTTTCTTGAGAAATAAAAGTGCGGCCACATAGTAATAAGTTAAGAATCGCTAAGAGAGACTTAGTAGACACTTAATGTAGTATAAGTGCTGGTTTTATACCAATTTGGGGATAAAAATACTTCGGTTAAGTTATAATGCAATGCCATGCATATCTCGGAAACATATCTCGTGAACTATTACTTGTTTTAAATTGGACACAAGTGTTTTTCAATTGTATGTTATTCCAGATCTTATTAATGCCTAGGTTACCAAAATACCAATTAAGTCCCTTTTATCATGAACCGTTAATTACTAGTTGAGTAAGCGTAAATGTTGTGGGTAGATCTATCGGGACTGACAATCCCCGTCTTGAATTTCTGGTCACAAGTTGGCCATGGCGCATTTAACAGGTTGAATTCTTTTAGAATGTTTGGCATACATTCTATATACTTCAAAGGGCGTTACGTTAAGGTTTCGGGGTCATGAGCTTAGTGCAATAATACATGTTTTGGACTACTGAATTCATTTCGTAGTCTATTAGTACTTAAATCTTGTGGTCCACTACTAAACATTTCCTGATTTATTGAATCACTACTTGGATTTCGGAAATAATACTTTGAAATATTGTAACGCTACTTTCTTACTGAAATATTACTTGAACTATTTCAATACTGCTTTTACTTAAACCTATGAATTCACCAACATTATTGTTGACGTTTTTGCATGTATTTTCTCAGGTTATATCTTGTTAGCTGAGCTTTGGGAGCATTCGAGACGCGTGGATATTTGCAAAACTCAAGGACTTGGTTTTTCTTCACATTCGATAACTATTTTTTCTTAAATATACAAAATGATTCACGTTTGAAATCTTGTAATATTGTTAAATTATAAATTATTGGGACCTGATTTTACTTTGAAAATTTAATCGAATGTGACATTTGATTAACGTCTCTTTTGAGGTCGTTTTCTGTAACTTGTACTTTATACTATGAAGTAGCACCCCAAAGTGGTATTCCGTTGCGTAGTGATTTTATGGGGGTGTTACAGAGTGGTATCAAATCACTGGTTATAGAGAACTAGGTCATTTTCAAAACCCTAGACTATAACCGTTTTTCAAAAAAAATTAAGAGTCCTTCACCATTGTCCGATATCCACGCGCGCTTTCTCCCAGGTAATTTATATGCTCTCTTTTGCATCCCTATTGCTATTACACTAATAATTAGTATATAATACTTGGTTATGATTTTACCCTCCTACGTCTATCCTATGACGTCATACTATTTGCCTTATATCGATCGGTTATATATTGGCCATTTTGACTATCGCGTACTTCCTGCTTTCTTGTTTTCTCCCTCGAACGTCAATACTAGTATTATCTAAGGATACTCGTTCATATATGAGCTACTTTCTTCTCAAATTCTTATGCTTATCTTCGGGATCACCGCCATCTATATATATAAGAGTAATTCATATAAGTGTTGACTATTTACGGTTACTTTCGTCTATTTTTAGAGCTTTCGAGTAAAGTTGGCATTTTAATGGGAAAATTTTGCTTAAATCCTATTGTATATTTGCATTAATGAATAGGCTAATATGTTAGGTCCTAGTGGCGAGTTAGATGGAACGCCAACTCTTCTGGATGGTCGAGATACGACCAAAACCGTGGAAACAAACTTAGTGTGTACCCATAATTTGTAATGCAGATAGTTAGGCTTATAACTAATTTTATTTGACTTGGAGGCTACTGGGTTTCTACATGGGTGAAGGGTAAAACATATGAGGACCATGTGGTTCTTTGGATAAATCCGTAATTATTCCGGATGAATGAGTTACGACTAGAACGGCCAAACTAATCATAAAATTGTGCCCAGATTTTCAAAATGAGTTTGAGATCAATATTTTCATATTAAGTGCCCTATTTTCCAATTAAAACCTGTAGGATTTAGATAAACTTAAACATGGGCTTTCGTTTTGAGTCAAACGGAGTTATAAAATGGGAATTATGCTAAAAATGATAGAACAAAAAAAATGTTTTAAATAATTAGATTTGGCACATGATGGTAAAATGATAACTTCACTTAGGATCTTAAAACTTTGAGTATTTATCTTGTAATCTCAGTAAACTAGAGTCTACCATCTTGTTTAAGGCGAAAACCGTTCATTTATACCTATTGCGGATTTTGAAATATACGTCCATTAAGTCAAATTGCAAAGGGCAGAAATGTTTATGTAATGATAATTACCTACATATGTGTATAGTACTATGGTAAGTCTTAATAAGTTCTTTCCTTTGATATTTTATGAGCAATGCGGTGATCTCTGAAACATTAACGCGACTTTATTTTATTTCTTTTTTTGTTAATATTGACATTCGGTGTACTTTGTCAATTCCACTAGTTATTTTATTGTTCGACTCCGAGTCCGAACACTCTTCTTATGCTTTTGAATCGCGTATGTTCTGTTTGTAATCCATTGTTTTAAAATCTTCCAATTGATGGGAGTACGGATTTATCTTGTCACCTCGGATCGTGCCGTCTTTTGGCACTTACCTTTGGATCATGATGGACTAACGTCTCATTACTCTTCTTGTTACTTCTTATGATTTTGAAGAATCATGCCGTCAAGTAGACACTCCTTTTTACTTAATGTAGCTTTTGGTCATTGTTTTGATATTGTGTTTTGTGTTGGCCATGCTTAAGTAGGATGATTTATAATTGTCTTATTGAAATGAATTGGGACGCTTCTTCATTTAATAAGGAAATTATAAACCGCCGAACCATAAGTTTATAAATTATTACTTACAAGGATTAGGACGCCTCTTTTTGTAAGTGACAAATTATAAATGAGTGGGCTTATGTGTATTCGACATAGCGTGTGTTCGTCCGTACGAATCATTCTTTGGGCTATGAACTTCTTTCAACTCGTAATTTGTTATATGCATTTTTTCGAATGTGTATCGATCGCCGCGAACTTAATAAGCCGATGGTAATGAACCATTAACCGCTTTTAAGAATTAACAACTTGTTAAATTCCTCGTTTCCAATGGCTTCTTCTTCGAGACATGTATTTTATCTGTCCTTTTAAGGATTCTCGCGACATTCAATCCGTTCGCTTATGCACGTTTCATATATTTGATGTTTTGACTTTTTTCTCATTTAGTTTCCATTGGAAACCTCGACGATGACTTGTCTATATCCTCATCTCTTCACAATTTAACCGAAGACGATTCAGATGAATTGAGCGCCGGGACGTCGCTTCCTAAAGGGGTAGATACTTTAACAACCCGAATTTGAGATCAATATTCTAACCGAGCTTTAATTCTAATTTTTAATTTTTATAGAATTTAATTTTAAACCGTTTATCAAAAATCGTCGTTTTAGCTATTTTCGAGTCGTGATTTGGATTTTATCCATTTTAGCGTTTGAGAAATCGACAACTCCATATTTTAGCTTCGAAAGCTTATTTATCTTTCATTTTAATACTTTTTGACTTTTATCCACGTTTGGCCGAAACCGCGTTAAAATAGTGTTTTTATAATTTTTAATATTTCAATTAAGTGTTTTAAAACAAATATTGTGGAATAAATGTTTTAGAAAAATAAAAATAAAAAAATAATTTATAAACATAACATTTAAACCAAACACCCTCTTTAATTGTTTTAGGCTCCATCAAAACTAAAAACCAAACACCCCCTTATTTTATTTTTACTCTTACTAAATCCTAAACCAAACACTTCCTTAATTATTTTTACTTCTCCTACAAAACTAAAAACCAAACACCCACTTTTAGAAATTAACTAAACAATTAGGCTCAAGTTTGGTGTAGTACAAAGTAAAAAAAATATATATATTCCAAGCCCACCTCCTTATAAATTTGGTTGACTGATAAACCAAAACAACATCCTACGATATCTATTTTTATAAAAATTAGGAAATTAGATCTATATATAATGCTTCCTTTTCTTTTTAAAACACATAGTAACCATCGAAGAAAAAAAAACGACTAATCCCTCTCCCTCCTACTGTGTTCGTCGACCACAACCCCAAAATCACCATCTACACCTTCAATTCTCCATAAAAACCCCTCCATTATACACCAAAACACTTATAAAATTAACCTTAATCCTTCTTTATTAACAAAAGCCAACATGCAAGACTTTTTATAAAATCTTCAATTTTCCAAGATTTGTGATCTTAGGGTTTTAGTTTAATTAAGGGTGATTAAAGTATCAAGGGTTAGATTATAAGAGTTTAATCAAGTTTTGGTGCAACAAAAATCAGTTCGGATCAATGTTTTTGGGGATGTGGTGTTCGGCCAGAAATCAAACCCACAAGGGTTTGATAGTGTTGGTTTTCCTTCTCTTTATTTAGCATTGTGAGCATCTTGTTTACCTTTTTGCTTGATTTAATTTTTATACATATTGCATGTAGTTATCTTTATGTTTGAGAATCCATGAAATAAATTAGAAGTTATGATCCTTATGTTGTTGGCGAGATTAGTGAGTTAATAGATGTATTAGGTTAGTTTGAGATTATTGGAAAAATGTTTGTGGCAAAAGTTTGAAGATTTGATAGGGTTTTATAACCCTCAATTAGACCAGAAAGTTTAGGCTTCATTCAGCGAGATGAACGTTGTTGTAAACTTAGATTTAAGAGATTAGTGTGGCGGTGGCCGTTATAATGAAAGTGTGGTAAAAATTTGAGCTTCCAACTCTTAAAAACGAAAATATATGGTGATTTGAAGTTGAGAAATTGTTTCGGCAAAATTCTACACACGTTGTTTTTGTGCAGAATTTTAGTTCATCTTGCGAGTAGTGTAACTTGGTCATGCCAATAACTTTTCTAGATTTGCAGGACCCTATGACTATCTACATCGAGTCTACTTTCCAACAAACTAGGCCTCGTCGATTTTTAGAATGTAAAAGTGAGTCAAACCCTTTGTACAAGATTAAGTGTCAAAACTATGTTTGCTGTCCAGAATTTAGATTGTAAAGATGCAGTGAGTAGGCGGATCAAAACTTAATATTTTTCGACGAAATTTAAACTGTGGCATATTCATAATATGTATGATTTCCCTGATTTTTTCCAGAATTTTCTGTAAGGTTTAGATAGGTCAGATAGTACCAAACTTTTGCAAAGTCCAGCAGACCCTGTTTTAGAACAAGTGTCATTGCTGTGTCTTTCATAATAAGATTACTTAGCCTATGGTTTATGGATGAACCATGGTAGTTACATAACATATAAGGGTAACTTAATATGGAGGTAGATCGTCTAGTTCGACAATTTAGCATTCCTTTAAGTATGATGATCCTCTAATTAAAAACGTTAAATTTCAGAAAATGTAAGTGTGGCATTTTTAGTGGTTCTCAATCATGGATTCTTAAGCATAGGATATTACTACATGCCGATATATATAAATATGTATCTATTTACTTGTACTATGTTACATCTTGTTATAAGTGTGAGTTTTAATTACGCGCACCATTATTTTAGGTCGCGATTCGGATCTCTCGACTTCAGTTCTTCATTGTTGATCATGATGTACGCATCGTTGTCATAGTTGTTCACTTGTTGTGATTCTCTTATCTTATACTTTTATCTTAGGTGAGTTTATAGCCCCACCTTTTCTCTTTCAATGGTTTTCATAAACGATTTTCGGGGTGAGAATACATGCTCGTTTACTAAGCAAATTTATTGATTTCTACTACATAAGCGTTACATGACTAGTTTTACTAGAGCTTTTACTTACTTACTACATGACTTTTAATACATGGTTGTTTACTCATGAATGTACTAAAGCTTGATTTTCTTACTACATGATTTGAGATCATTAAATTCCTGTATATGAAAACCGAGAGTTTTGAACACATTACTTGTTTTAAATTAGACACAAGTGTTTTTCAATTGTATGCTATTTCAGATCTTATTATTGCCTAGGTTACCACAATGCCAATTAAGTCCCTTTTATCATGAACCGTTAATTACTAGTTGAGTAAGCGTGAATGTTGTGGGTAGATCTATTAGGACTGACAATCCCCTCCTTAAATTTCTGGTCATAAGTTGGCCATGGCGCATTTAACAGGTTGAATTCTTTAATGTTTGGCCCACATTCTATATACTTCAAAGGGCGTTACGTTAAGGTTTCGGGGTCATGAGCTTAGTGCAATAATACATGTTTTGGACTACTGAATTCGTTTCGTAGTCTACTAGTACTTAAATTTTGTGGTCCACTACTGAACATTTCCTGATTTATTGAATCACTACTTGGATTTTGGAAATAATACATTGAAATATTGTAACGCTACTTTCTTACTGAAATATTACTTGAACTATTTCAATACTGCTTTTACTTAAACCTATGAATTCACCAACATTATTGTTGACGTTTTTGCATGCATTTTCTTAGGTTATATCTTGGTAGCTGAGCTTTGGGAGCATGCGAGACGCGTGGATATTTGCAAAACTCAAGGACTTGGTTTTACTTCACATTCGATAACTATTTTTCCTTAAATATACAAAATGATTCACGTTTGAAATCTTGTAATCTTGTTAAATTATAAATTATTGGGACCTGATTTTACTTTGAAATTTTAATCGAATGTGACATTTGATTAACGTCTCTTTTGAGGTCAGTTTCTATAACTTGTACTTTATACTATGAAGTAGCACCCCAAAGTAGTATTCCGCTGCGTTGTGATTTTATAGGGGTGTTACACCCACGATCCAAATTCCAATCATACGCTAGCCATAACACCAAGGCGACACAGCGGACGTAAATAGTTAAACTCACACAAATCACTTCTATATAAATAGACAACAATCCAGAAGATGAGCATAAGAGATTATAAGAAGGTAGCTTATATACGTACGGGTATCCTTATATGATACTAGTATTGATGTTCGTGTGAGAAAATAAGAAAACAAGAAGTACGCAATAATCGAAGTGGTCAATATATATATAATCGATCGATATAAGGTAAATAATAAGGCGTCGTAAGATGGACGTAAGAGAGCGAAGTCATAACTAAGTGTTATATACTCATTATTCATGTAATAGTAATAGGGATGCAAAAGAGAGCATATAAGTTACCTGGGAGTAAGCGCGTGCAGATATCGGACAATGGTGAAAGACTCTTAAAAGTTTTCGAAAAAACAGTTATAGTTTAGGTTTTGAAAACGACCCAGTTCTCTATAACCAATGCTCTGATACCAATCTGTAATACCCCCCAAAATATCAACAACACAGCGGAATACCACTTGGGGTGCTACTTCATAGTTCATACACACAAGTTACAGAAAACGACCTCAACCTAAAACCTCTCGTAATATTTCAACGAGCCCTAAAACGTCTCGTAATATTTCAACGAGCCCTAAAACGTCTCGTAATATTTCAACGAGCCCTAAAACGTCTCGTAATATTTCAACGAGCCCTAAAATGTCAAGTCAAACACACCCTTCAACACTTGTGTCCATTTAAAACAAGTAATGTGTTCAAAAACTTACGGTTTTTGTAACTAGATAATCAATGATCTCAAATCATGTAGTAAGCAAATCAGCATTAATAAATGCATAAGTAAACAACCATGTATAACACATGTTTTATAAGTCATATAGTAAGTAAGTAAAAGCTTTTAGTACAACCAGTTATGTAACGCTTGGGTAGTAGAAATCAATGAATTGACTTAGTAAAACGAGCATGTATTCTCACCCCGAAAATAGTTTATGAAAACCATTAAAAGAGAAAAGGTGGGCTATGAACTCACCGAGAAGCAAGGGGATCATAAGTAGATGGATCTTTAGATAAGATAAAAGTATGCCTAAGCACCACCTAAAAGGCGTGACACGTCTTAGTATAATAAAAGAAGTCAATACGTAAAAATAATCACATGATCATGAGATATGTCTTCAAGATATGCACGACATTGCATTACGACTTACCCAAAGTATTTTCATCCCTTAATTGGTATAAAACCTGAGTATATATCTAATTAAACACCTACTAAGTTTCGCTTATTAACTTTTGTTTTAATAATGTGTATCCATACTTTTTATATTTCAAGAATAGACGTAAAATTCCAGATTCTGGATTTAACTCAATTTAATGGATCCATATCTCCTAATCCGTAAAGGCTATGAATACAAGGCTATAGCCCCTGGAAAGAACTTTGAGTCTAGTTTCCAGAATGTACGGCCCCATAATCTAATTAGTTTTCAATCAATAGGAAATGGCATTTTAGTACCAGTCTACCCAACCAGAAAATTTACAAAATCGAAACACTCTTACGGAAACGGCTATAAATTCTAAACCGTGATAGCTATTGAAGTGAATCCACTTGGAGATGTTAGCCTAAGATGTCTACTACAGATCCATGTTTTAAAACCCAACACTTTAGAGCAAAAATCCGAAGTTTAACCTGTTTTACAAACCAAGGTTCAGACTTGAATAGTTTTCGTAAAACGGCCATATCTGACTCATCCGGAGGAGATATGGCTCTAGCCAACTCGACACATATACCTTAAACTTATTTCTACAACCCCATCAAATAATCTAGACCTTATCTGGCCAAAAGTTTGCTGCAATTAACCCTTTTATACTGCTGGTCTGCAACAGTCTCGAGTTTTCCCTCCAAACACTAATTTTGGCGTAGTTCCCAAACCGTTTATCCGTAGGGACTAAAACCACCGCTCAAGTTTAAGTTAAATAATTACCTATCACCTTTAGTTATGAATATTTATATGTTATAGTACAAATCTTTAGACTTTTCACCCTAAGAAGTCCGAGACTCGGTTTTTGACTAGTTTTAGTAATTTGGCCATAACTCCCTCATCCGGAGGAGTTGATAAACCATCCAATTCGCCATACGTAGCTTAGACTTATACCTATCCAACCATGTACTTTTCCAGTAGGCTCTATGTCAAAAATTATTGGGACATTTTGCTACTGGCCTGGAAACAGTCCCTAAAACTACTTCAAAACCCTTCCAAAACTTAACCAAATCATTATCCATTCACTTGCAATGCCATAATACATCTCAATAACATATCTCGATACATCAAAACTTGATGTTCATGATCAAACCAAAATCAATGAAACTATGAACATGCACCCTTATAAAGAGAAAAATCAATCACATGCATTCAAAGTAAAATCAAATCAATACACGGGAGTTTAAAAATCACTTACTAACACAATGGAAACCAACAAAGAGATCAAAGTATTTTTCTTCCTTCTTTTCCTTGTCTAGCCGAAACCCAAAGACACAAACAAAGACCCGAAATTGATTTTTGATTAACCAAATCTTGAAGATACACCAAATATTTACCTCTTGTTACTTTAATAACCTTTGGTTTGATCAAACCTCTAAAAATTAAAAACCTTCAAGAATCAAGAACTTGAAAAAAAACATGGAGCATGGTGATATTCTAGTGAAAAGGGATGATTAAGGTTTAATGTAGGATTGATTTGGAGTAGAATGAAGGTGATTGGATTGAGTTTGGAAGATGATGGTGGTGGTTCTTGGTGTCTGGGCATCGAACAAAAGAGGGAGGGAAGAAGCAAAGTCTGTCGATTGTTTCTTTTGTGTGTTATGGAGGTTATAAAAAGGATAAGCCCTATTTATATATAGCTGATATCCTTTCCTTATTTGTATCGAATGATAAAAAAAATAATGAGTCGCTGGTTTTGGTTATGGTATAACCGGCCAAGAAATAAGGAGGGGGAAAGGAGTGGGCTTTGTGGGTTTTTATGGATCATGATCTAATATAAGCCCAATTAAGTTTAGTTTATGCGTTAAACTTATATAAACGCTATTTTTTGACACGGTTTTGGCCAAACTCAAATAAAAGATGGAAAGTAATTAAAATAAATTAAATAAGCTCTCATGGCTGAAATATGACGTTCGTTGATTTCTCGATCGATAAAACAGATAATTTAAATTGTAGGATTCACGAGGGTTTTAAAATTGACGATTTTAATAAAAATCGACTAAAATAATAAAATGAATTATTTAAAATTTATTGAATAATTATAAGTTCGGAATAAGTAGTGACCTTAAATACGGGGTTTTACATCCTCCCCTCCTTACGGGAGCGTCGTCCCGGTGCTCTATTCGCCGTATGGTTACTTTTGAAGAGATGAGAATATACTCAGGTCCTCGTCGAGGTTTCTAACAAAATTTGAATGAAAAATAGTCAAGGCATCAAATATATGGAATGAAAATGAGCGAACAGATTGAATGTCATGAGAATCTTCAAAAGGAAGGATAAAATACATGACTCGAAGAAAAAGCCATTGGAACGAAGAATTTAACAAGTCGTCAATTCTTGGAAGCGGTTAATGGTTCATTACTATTAGATTATCAAGTTTGCGGCGGTCGATGCACATTCGGAAAAAAAAATCCATATAACAAATCACGAGTCAAAAGAAGTTCATAGCCCAAAGAATGATTCATACGGACAAACGCACGCTATGTCGAATACGCATAAGCCCACTCGTTTATAATTTGTCACTTACAAAAAGAGGCGTCCTAATCCTTGTAAGTGAGAATTTATAAACTTATGGTTCGGCGGTTTATAATTTCCTTATTCAAATGAAGAAGCGTCCCAATTCATTTCAATAATATGATTATAAATCATCCTACTTAAGTATGGCCGACACAAAACACAATATCAAAACAAGACCAAAAGCTACATTAAGTAAAAAAGGAGTGTCTTCTTGACGGGATGATTCCTCAAAATCATAACAAGTAACGAGAAGAATAATAAGACGTTAGTCAATCGCGTTCCAAAGTCGAGTACCAAAAGGCGGCACGATCCGAGGTGCCAAGGTAAAGTAGTACCCCCATCGACTGGAAGACTTCAAAATGATAGATTACGAAACAACATATGTGATTCAAAAACATAAGGAGAGTATTCAAACTCGAAGTCGAATGATAAAATAACTAGCAGAATTGACAAACTACGCCGAATTTCAACATCATAAAAAAAGGAATGAAGTAAGGTCGCGTAAATGTTTCAGAGATAACCGCATCGCTCACAATATATTGAAGTAAACAAACTCATTAAGACGTACCATAGTACTATACACATATGTAAGTAATTATTATTACGTAGACGATTTCGCCTTTAGACTTAGATTAGCACAGACATCAAATCAAGCTCGATTGAAAATCATCGCTAAATATACACAACATGTAGGTGGGTGTACCCACTTTAACAACCCGAAATTGAGATCGATATTCTAACCGATCTTTAATTCTAATTTTTAATTTTTATAGAATTTAATTTTAAACCGTTTATCAAAAATCGTCGTTTTAGCTATTTTCGAGTCGTGATTTGGATTTTATCCATTTTAGCGTTTGAGAAATCGACAACTCCATATTTTAGCTTCAAAAGCTTATTTATCTTTCATTTTAATACTTTTCGACTTTTATCCACGTTTGGCCGAAACTACGTCAAAATAGTGTTTTTACAATTTTTAATATTTTAATTAAGTGTTTTAAAACAAATATTGTGGAATAAATGTTTTAGAAAAATAAAAATAAAAATATAATTTATAAACATAACATTTAAACCAAACACCCCCATATTATATTTTTACTCCTACTAAATCCTAAACCAAACACTCCCTTTATTATTTTTACTTCTCCTACAAAACTAAAAACCAAACACCCTCTTTTGGAAATTAACTAAACAATTAGGCCCAAGTTTTGTGTAGTACAAAGTAAAAAAATATATTCCAAGCCCACCTCCTTATAAATTTGGTCAACTGATAAACCAAAACAACATCCTACAATATCTTTTTTATAAAAATTAGGAAACTAGATCTATATATAATGCTTCCTTCTCTTTTTAAAACACATAGTAACCATCGAAGAAAAAAAACGACTAATCCCTCTCCCTCCTACTGTGTTCGTCGACCACAACCCCAAAACCACCACAAAATCACCATCTACACCTTCAATTCTCCATAAAAACCCCTCCATTATACACCAAAACACTCATAAAATTAACCTTAATCCTTCTTTATTAACAAAACCCAACATGCAAGACTTTTTATAAAATCTTCAATTTTTTCAAGATTTTGTGTTCTAGGGTTTTAATTGGATTAAAGGGTTGGATTAGTGCAAGGGTTTATAATGAAGAGTTTTTAACAAGATTTGAGTAGAATAATCAAGACTTTTGGTCCTCTCTTGCTCCTTCTTGTTTTCGGCCAAGACACCAAAACCACAAGGGCTTGTTGTTTTGACCAACTACTTGTTTCCCTA
The DNA here is from genome assembly GCA_026074375.1 of Tanacetum coccineum. NCBI lineage: Eukaryota > Viridiplantae > Streptophyta > Magnoliopsida > Asterales > Asteraceae > Tanacetum > Tanacetum coccineum. The sequence continues at coordinate 42,797 of BQNB010022691.1, read as the reverse complement.
TCTTCTTGTAAGTGTTTTCTTTGATTTTGATTTGGTTTTAAGTATATATGTGCATGCATGTTGATTTTGATAATTAGGAATCCGTGGTTAATTTGTGAAAAGATGATTTTTGACTCGTGAATATTTGAGGATGATCAAATGGTTTAGTAGTGATTATAGGTTAGTGTGGGTATGTTGAATGCGAAATTGGGGTGAAAAATTTAAGATTTGCGAGGGTTTGTAAATCCTCAATTAGACCAGAAAGTTTAGGCTTCATTCAGTAAGATGAGCGTTGTTGTAAAGTGAGATTTAAGAGATTAGTGTGGTGGTGGTCGTTATAATGAACATGTGGTAAAAATTTGAGCTTCCAACTCTTAAAAACGAAAAAGATATGACATTTTGAAGTGTGAAAACTAAAGCGGCAAAATTCTGCACACACTGTTTTTGCGCAGAATTTTGGTCCATCTTGCGCGAAGTGTAATTTGGTCATGCCAATAGCTTTACTAGATTTGCAGGACCCTATGATTAAGTGCTTCGAGTCTACTTTCCAACGAACTAGGCCTCGTCGATTTTCAGAATGTAAAAGTGAGTCAAACCCTTTGTACAAGATTAAGTGTCAAAACTGTGTTTGCTGTCCAGAAATTCGATTGTAAAGATGCTGTGTGCAGGCGGGTCAAAACTTATTATTTTTGGATGAAATTTAATCTGGGGGTCCACGATATGTGTGACCTACTGGATTTTTTTTAGATTTTTATAAAGTATTTAAAGGGGGTCTGGTACTGTCCAACTTTTGCTAAGTTTCTGCACGCCCTATTTTGAACTTGTAATGGTATGCTAGTGTTTATAAAGAGTATTATTTACTTAGAATCTTTGGGGAAAACACAGGAGTAAGTTAAGATACATATGAGTGTAGGAAAGAAGTATATAAGCAAGAGTTAAAGCCATTTAGCAAGTCGTTAGTCTAACAAGTAACTAGTAAAACCGCTGAAAAATTTTAAAAAGGTGTAACGAATAGAAATAATAAGTGTGTTGTCTCATGGATTCCTAAGTATAGATTTTCATGCACGTTATAGGTATTTATTATTTTTATATATTTATTTTTATATTTTTTTTATATTTTATATTTATATCTTATATAATTTTATATATATATTTTTGTTAGTTTTAAAGAAGTTGCATTTTCATTTATTAGTTTGATTTTATTTTTTAATAGTTCACGGTTGTATTTTCGCGTCTATTCCTTCGTGATTCTTGATTTTCGACATTCTATCCCTTCGTGATTTCTTGATTAGCGTTTCTATTCACAGTGAGTTCATAGCCTCGCCTTTACTAATTAAATATTTTATTAAACCCCCACGGGAGAGATACATGCTTGCTTTGAAAATTTGAACACAAGTTGTTTTTGGTATGCTGGACCCGATTATATGTTATTGTCATTGAGTAGATATTGCCAAAGTCCCTAATTTCATGAACCGTCAATTGCCTATAATGGGTAAGCGCTAGTGCATTTAATAGATCTATTGGGTTTGACAACCCCGTCCGAGGTTTGAATCGAATTCTTTCGAGCACCTTTTTAACGGACGATTTATATTGAGAATCGTAGGTATAAGGCAATAATACCTAGTTGTGGGGCAAATGTGTTTGCATACAAGTTATGCGTTGTTGTCAAGGTTTCGGTGTCATGAGCTCATTGAAATAGAATTTGATATATGGCTTATCCGTACAACAAGTTACTTGATGAATTATGGTTGTGTTGTATCTTTTATTTATATAAACTCTATGGATTCACTCAACGTTTCGTTGACTTTTTAGCATGTCTTATCTCATGTAATCAAGGTTGAAGACTTGGAGCACACGAGGAGGAGCTTGCGTTATTTTATTTTGTTAAACTGTTTTTAAGTTCCATTCCTCACAAATACATTTAAATTATGGTTGTGGTTTTAAAACTTGTATGTTGGTTTTGGTTACGATCCTGTTAGACAACTTTTGCACTTTGAATTTCTATGAATGGAACTAAGTTTTATAATGTCTCTTTTGAGTCGTTCTTTGTAATTTATGTGTAATTGAGCTATGATTTAACACCTAAATGTTGGTTCTGATGCGTATTAAATTGGGGGTGTTAAAGATTGGTCTCAAAGCCATAAGTTATAGAGAACTAGGTCATTTTTCAAAAACCTAAACTATAACTTTCTTTCCCTATTTTTCGCGCGCAAAGGCACTTCGTGTTTCCTGTTCAAGTCATACTTGTGATTCCTATTTTACTAATTATGCACGTTTCAGGTGCATTATTGTTAAGTATTTATAAGATAAATACTATGATACATATCGAGATATATATCGATTGTTAAGCTTTATATTAAAGCTTTTGCATTTATTTACATGTTTAAATAAAGCATTGTTAAATCATCATATTCATTTTAATGCATTTGCATTCATTCGTATATTGGATAAATTTTTATCTATGTAGTGACCTTATGTATTTATTCTGGCGCGATTTGCAGATTATCATGGCAAATCCTCGACCTCCTGATCCTTTATATACTTCCTTTAGCATCTCTAATAGTATTATGTGGATATTGATTTTATAATACTTGACTTTCTTTTCCATCTTTTACGCTTATCTTCCTGATTACCGCTACCTATTTACCTTATATCGGTCAATTATATAAATATTGACCACTCCACTTATCGCGTACTTTCTGATGTCTCATTTACTCCCTTGAGTATCAATATTGGTATTATATAAGGATACCTACATATATAAGCTACCTCGTTCTCGATCTCTTACGATTATCTCTGTGAGTACCACTATCTACTAATATAAAAGTAATTTATATAAGTGTCGACTATTTTCGATCACTTATGTCTACCTGGTAGAGTGCCTCTATATTTTTATATGAAGGTTGTCTATAAGAATACTAAAGCTTTTCTAAGACATTGTGAATGGAACAAAGGTCTCGTTTGTTTTCAAGACGTTGTGAGTAATACAACGATCTCTAATAATTTCTCATGTAATTGCGAGTGATGCAACTGTCTCAAAAACTTCTCGTGATTTTGGATAATTCCTTTTTTTGGATGATATCGGAGTTTGACCAAGTTTGTCAATTCCATTGCTTATCCCACTATTCGACTCCGAGTTTGAACACTCATCTCATACTCTTGAAGTACTTACGTCATTCCGTAATCTGTTCTATGAAGACATGCCGACTAATTCAATTATGACTTTAACATGTCACCTCATAACCCTTCATTCTTTTGAAAAATGATTATTTATTTATTCCCGCGTAATGCATCGTCGGGGAACGTCTACTTTTGGAACTTTCGAATGAAATTTTATGTTTCGCCTTTCTACCTGATTTAGTGAAGATCTTTATTCTAGTTATTTCGCGTGTCGTGTTTAAAGTTTTATCCGTTTAAGTATTATAAACGATTAATGATCCTATTGAATGCCCCGAAAGTTTAAATTTCTCTTATTTTGATAGAATCTGACGTTTCCCGCGACATAGCTGAACTTTTGTTAAAATTAAACGCTTTCTATCCTACAATCATATCTAAAAGAAAAGCCATCATACAAAAGATTTAAATAAAAATATTGATTTCTATATTTTTGAGTTTTAAGTAAAGATTAAAGCAAGAAGTGTTATGGATTAAAGAAAATTGAAGATTTTGGTAAATTAGAAGCTAAGGGTTTATTGTTTTGTGTGATTTTGTGTGGTTCGGCTAAGAAAAGGGAAACAAGTAGAATCCGCTTTTTGATTTTATTCTCGCTCATAGTCATTCGTGTGAGCCTCTTAAAAACCCTTCTCCATATTATTTTTATGCGTACATTCTTTTTATTTTATTTAAATTGCTTGACGTGGAATCCACATGATAATGCGCTAGGATGGTGTTGGATGAAAGTGGATAATGGAATGTGATTATATGACGGAGGTAGGTTAGCTAGGCGTATTTGTGAAGTTGTGATGTGGTAAAATAGTGTTTGGTTGTGTTTTGGAACAGGTTGGTGAATGCAGAAAGTTACATCGCCCCTTTTGGATGTCGTAAAAATGTTTTAGTTAAATTTTGATTTAAAAATAAGGTAGAGCTTGTTTTGATGATCGTTTTCATATATGGATCGTCTCGTATCTCCCAAAAACGAAGTTATTATGGTCAAATGAAGTTTAGAAAAAGTATCGTAAAAATTCAGCTCATAAGGTAAATATTAGTTGCTGTCAGATTTTTAAATGGGTATTTTTGTCACTCTCGGGTCCGTTTCGGCCTTCGGCGAAACATGAAAGTTGTTCGGAAGGCTGTTTTACTTCCTCGCGAGGATTTCTAAGTCTAAAAGTTAGTAATACCGGGTCTAAAAGGTAGAGTAAAAATCTGCGTTTTTCTATTTATTTAAATTGCATCAGACGAGATATAAAGGCATTTTCGTCAATTTCTGTCGAGTTTCGGGTCTCGGGTAAAACTAAAAAGTTGTTTAAAATGCCGTTTTACCTCTTTGCGAGGCAATCTAAGTTTAAAAACGCCTTATGACGGGTCAAAAACTCAAACACAAACCTGTGTTTTTATAATAAATTCCTGCAGAAGCTTACAGGAGTATTTTGGTCATTTTTCGTTGGGTTTCGGGTCTCGGCTAAAACTAAAAAGTTATCCGAAACGTCGTTTTACATCAAAATGCTTTAGAGTCCGAGTCGTGAAAATGTATTTTTGTGGGTCGTTTTGAACGGGTCAGAATTTAGAAAACTTATAATAAAAGTCAAACTTAGAAAAAGACGGATTAGTTGCTGATTTTTGTTAAAAAAATAGGGTTTTAACCGTTTTAGTGTCTGTTTGAGCTTGCAAAACGTTATCGAATATTATTAGATGATTAGTAAATTATTGGGTGCGTCCGGTCATGTTTAAAAATAGTAAGTTTATTTTCGGAAACTTCATATATATAAGTATATGAGTTATTAGTGCGTCGAGGTTAACGAAAAACTTAAATATTTTATTAGTCAATATAAACAACTTCGAATATCAGAACTTTCCAGAAATGGTAACTTTCTAAAAATAAAAACTTTTCTAAAATAGTAACCTTCTAAAAGAGAAACTTTTCGGAAAAGAGACATAAACAAATTATGAGTGTAATACTATTAGTGAGAGCATCTTAATAAATAAATTTAGGATGCACATGTAGATTCTATGGGTATTTTTCTTATAGTTATTAAACTACAATCGATTCATTTTATTCGTATTCTTCTCCTTTGTGTGAGTTGTTATCAGATAAATGAAGGGTTTACCTTTGTTGTTGTTTCATCGCCGTGTTTCTTAGTCTCTGGCTCATTAACACCTCATTCTTTTTCTAGCTACTTCATGTGATTTTGGAAAGTCATATCGTCAAGAAGTCAACTTCTAAATTTAGCAAAGATCAAACATCCCTTTACATTATTTTGTCAATCAAATAACCCTTTACACTAATTTTTTTGAGCGATTGCTATATTTTGATACCCTTTGATGCCTACTTCCATCCACTGTTATTATGATCAAATTATTCTTTCGTTTGGAACGATAAATTCTGCAAATGACTCTCTATAGTATCCAGATTTGCGATCTGTTGGATCAAATGGCTCTTTATGTCCATTTTCTCTGAATATTTCTACGTTTGCTCAAAAATTCTTTATACTTGCTAAAATCTAACGCCTTATAATTAACCTTGATGTCATTTTATAAACCATTTTACTATTAGCTCATAAACTATTTTACTAATTTCCTATAAACTAAATTATTGTCAACTTATATACCATTTAGTTTTCATTTTATGAATTGTTTAGATTACTTCACAAATCATTTGACTAAGACCTTATAAACATTTTCAGAATCATATGATAAACCATTTTGCTACTATACTATAAACCATTTTACTAACGTTTTATAAACTATTCTGTTGTCATCATATGAGCTATTTTGCATTCACTATATGAACTATTTTATTACATTATAAAACCATTTAATACCATTATATATATAACACTAGTTTGATGAAAACGAGCATTGCAGCGTTAGTCCTCAATTATACATAGCCTGATCACCTATGTATAATTCAGGAAGAACCATGCTATACTGAGAGTAGTCGCCAAATTTTTTATCAAAATCATCTTTCTATTTATATTCCCAAAAGCGACCATTTCATGCATTAATTATTATTTATTCCATATTCGGTTGCTATCCTACTTAAATTTTTTTCTATTGAACCCTTCGAATATGTTAGCAAGCTATACAACTTGAACTACCTCGGGAACTCAGTAGAATCCATGTCACCTTTTGCGTCTTGAACCCGAAGAGACGTTTACCTCATTAAACCTTGTCTTCCCACTAGATGCAATTCAACTAGTCATCAAGCTACAAATTATCGAGGATCCTGTAAAGATCAAGGACCATCAGGTCAAACAACTAAATCAAAGCCGTATCCCCATAGTTAAGGTTCGTTGGGACTCGCGGTGAGGCCCAGGGTTCACATGGGAACGAGGAGATTCCTTCAAGAACAAGTATCCACATCTTTTCTCGAACAAGAAAAAGGCGAGTAAGAAGAGACGAGCACCGGGACGGCGCTCCTTTAAGGGAGGTAGGATGTAAAACCCCGTATTTAAGGTTACTACTTATTCTGAACTTATAATTATTATCTAAATTTTAAAGAATTCATTTTATTATTTTAGCCGGTTTTTATTAAAATCGTTAGTTTTAAAACCCTCGTGAATCGTACATTTTAAATTTATCCGTTTTATCGATCGAGAAATCAACGAAAGCCATATTTAGCCATGAGAACTTAATTTATTTTATTTTTATTATTTTCCATCTTTTATTTGTGTTTAGCCAAAATCGCGTTGTAGAAATCATGATTTTCAATCAAATAGCGAGTTAAATAGGTATTTGGGCTCGGAAACAAAGTAATACAACAAATTAGCAAACAAAAGCCCAACCAAGCCCACCCCTACATAGGCGTCCGGTTATTGGCCTACTCAAACACACCTTATATAATTTTTTTTATTTTGGAAATTATACTAGTACTAAAACTCTTATAAAAAGATCTCTTCCTAAATTCTAGTGTATATACCAAATCAAATTCACTCCTTTATTTTTTTATATAACCGAAACATATTCACCCACTCATAGAACGTCTTTTTTTTTATTCATTCGATATACTCTATGTGGGATATTGAGATGCTATAAATACAAACACATTCCATTCTTTTATAAAACAAATACTACGCAAGCTACAACAGTAAAAAACTCTCCACGCCTGCTTCATTCTTTTCTGTTCGAGCAATAATATCAAGAACATCACTGTCCCATATTCAAATCACCATCAAATCATCTTCATTCTATACTAAATCAACCCTACATTAAACCCTAATCATCCTTCACCCATAAAAGTCACCATGCAAGTGTTTTAAAGAAGTTAAAGATTTTGAAGATCATCAAGTTTTAGGGTTTTAATTGGATTAAAGGCTATAGGATTATCAAGGAATAAACTAGAAATGATTTCAAGCAAGATTGAAGCAAGAAAAAGCTAGGGTTTGTTTGGTTTTGGTGTAGGTGTCCACGGCTAAAGAACATAATCCACGTAGGATTCGTGTTTGATCATCTACTTCTACCTCCATTATGATTGTGAGTAAAATTTTCTATAACCCTTCTTGTGTTAAATAAATTTTTCATGAATGCATGTGTTTGATCTTTGAGTTTATAAAACATGCATGTTCTTGTTAGGTTTGATTTTGGATTAATCTTGAATATGGAGGATATTGATTAGTAGTTATGTTGCATTGATGTATTTTGGCTTTGTGTTGGATTAATTGAGGATTTGGAAGTGTTTTGGATTGAATTGGAAGTATAAATTACGGATTGTTTCTGGACAGTAGGTAAACATAGGTTTATCTAACAATTTTTGGCCTGTAGCCTATTGTATAATTACATGGTTGGATAGATATAAGTCTTAGCTACATGTGCGAATATGATGGTTTTGTATCTCCTCCAGATGAGGGAGATATGGTCGTTTTACGATAGCTAATCAAATCTGGACCTTTGTTTGGAAAACAAGCTTAACTCCTGATTTTTTACTTAAGTGTTGGGTTTTAAAGAGTGACACAGTAGTAGACATCTTAGGCTAACACCTCCAAGCTGAACCACTTCAATAGCTATCATGATTTAGGATTTATGGCCGTTTCCGTAAAGATGTTTCAGTTTGGTAAACATTCTGGTTGGATAGTCTGTCACTAAATTGTCAATTCCCATTGATTAAAAATGAATTAGAGGATGAGGCTTTTTATTCTGGAAACTAGACTCAAAGGTCTTTCCAGGGGCGAAAACCTCATATTCATAGCCCTTACGGATTAGTAGCTATGGACCCATAAAACAGGTCAAATTTAGAATCTGGATTTTACGTCTTTTCTTAAAACATAAAAAGTATACAACCATGATAGTAAAACAAGAATTAATACATGAAATTTAGTAGATGTTTTATTACCTATAAGGTCAGATTAGAGGTCATATTTTGGAGTATAAATACCTTGGTTAAGTCATTGTGTAATGCCACACATATCTTAGAAATATAACTTATGATTTTGTATATTATTTCTATCTATCTATTTTTCTTTTCTTATAATACTAAGTCGTGTCACATCTTATAGGTCGCGGCTAAATCGTTGGCACTTCATCTCTTGGTTGATTTCTCGCTCGATCATCTTCTACTTACGGTGAGTTCATAGACTCGCCTTTATAACTTTAAATGTTTTCTTAAACCCCGCGAGGGAGATACATGCTACTTTATCAAATTGAACACAAGTTGTTTTTCATGTATGCTGGACCCGAATATATACCTTGATTGCATTGAGTACCTCTTGTCAAAAGACCCCAATCGTGAACCGTCAACTACCTATGATGGGTAGCCATTGTTACAATTAATAGATCTATGGGCTTGACAACCCGGTTCGGTGTTTGGGGATGCATCCATTATAGGAACCCCATTGTTCGGACATATTGTATTCGAGATTTTTAGTAGGTATATGACAAGATACCTAACCTGGGGGCATTATTATTTTTTTTTAACGGCGGCATTATATTAAAACTAGCAAAAGCTAGAAACAATTACAAAAAAGAAATAGAAGCAACAGGATTCCGCAACCAACCTACCCAACTAAACATAAATTTAGGATTCCTAGAAGTAATCCACAAAAACGATTGAGAAACAACTTTATCCCAAAGAAATGACTTCTTAGGAGGAGGATTAGAAAAGACCAAACCGTTACGGTAATTCCAAATGTGCCATAAAAGGACTCCACCTACGCCATCAAGAACGACCCTCACATTTTTAGAGAAATGAGAGGTTTCAAGCCAAGAAATCTAATCCTCCATATTAGCGCATAAAGGAATATCAACCTCCCACCAATTAGCTAACATAGACCACAAGGTAGAAGCCATCTCGCATGTGAAAAAATATGATTAACCGTTTCAACATCTTCTTGACAATTTGGGCATAAGATCGAAGGAATATCAATGCCTCTCCTATCCAAATTAACCCTTGAAGAGCTATTTAAACCATTTAAAACATCAACTTCCCAAAAAGATTTACTTTAATGGGAATGCCAACCATTCCAACGATTAGACAATGGGAGAAACTTTAGAATAAGAAATCGACCAGGGACCGAGCCGATGCAACGGAAAAACCTTTAGTAGTATTAGGAGACCAATTCCAAGCATCATTGTGATCTGATAAGGTCACATCACCAATTCGACACTTTAAATCCACAAACTGAGTTGCTTCGATACCACCCCTTGGGGTCCTTCTAAGAAATTGGCTCCAATCAAGAAGAGAGACACGATTTGCAACATTGCAATTCCTATCAGAATCAAGCAGGAAAACACGGGGGTAAACAGATTTTAAGGGAAGAGTCCCACTCCAAACGTCCTCCTAAAACCGGATAGAGACCCCATTTCTAAGCTTCTGAATACATAAAGCAAGAAGATCGATACCTTTAAGTTTGAGAGATTTAATGGAAGAAAGAATACCACACCACGGGCTAAGACTTGACCGATGCGTTAAACCATTAAATAACCCACCATGCTGCCCATAGATGGCCTTGATAATGTTAATCCAAAGATCAGGGGCGTTTTGAAGGAACCTCCATATCCATTTGAATAAAAGCCCAACATTAAGACCATAAATACTTCCAATACCTAGGCCTCCCGACTTCTTGCTATCAAGGCATTTTTTCCAACTAACCCATGTCATTTTTTTCTCTCCCAAGTCGCTACCTAAGAAAAACTGATTATGCATGGATTCCAACTTGTTGCAAACGGAAATCGGCACCTTATAAAGCGACATGAAATATAGAGGCAGACTTCCAAGGACGAATTTAATTAAGGTAAGCCGGCCTCCAACTGAAAGAAGGCGAGCTTTCCAATGAGAGAGCCTTGTAGAAAACTTTTGAATGACGGGATCCCAATTAGAGCATCGAGCCATATTACAGCCAACAGGCACACCAAGATATTTAAAAGGAAAATTAGCAGCTCCACATCCAATGACATTAGCCATGACCATAATTTCCACATTTGAAATACAAATACCTGAAATTTTGCTTTTGTTGACGTTGATTTTAAGCCCAGAAACAAGAAAGAAACAACAAAGAATGCAAATCAGATTGCTCGCATTATGGAGAGACCAATCACCAATAAATATGACATCGTCAGCATACATGAGATGAGAGATATGAAGATTATTTCCAATTGAAATACCCTTGTACATCCCCGTATTAATCGCTTTACAGATGAAAGCATGAAGACCTTCCATAGCCAAAATAAATAAGAAAGGAGATAGAGGATCACCTTGTCCGAGGCCTCTAAATATCTCGAATTCATTCGTAGGCGATCCATTAACCAAAACTGAAGCACGAGCATTATGGAGGCAGCCTTTGATCCACGACCGCCATCTTATGTCGAATCCAAGTTTCTCCATAACCAAATCCAGGAAATCCCATTTTAAGGAATCAAACTCTTTTTCGAAATCCACTTTAAAGATCATAAGTTGCTTCTTACGAGATCGATGCCAAGCCATAACTTCATTAAGAACAAGAGGACCATCAAGAATATTCCTACCTTTAATAAAAGTCGATTGCTCCGAGCTTATGCAGCTACCAATCACCTTACTAAGTCCTATAAGCTACTTAATTTCCCCCAAAAAATTTGTATTGACATCCGATCAGGCTAATAGGCCAAAAATCCGTAACAAGAGTAACATTAGAGACTTTAAGGATCAAAGCAATGAACGAGGAATTATACCCTTTTGGAATAACTGGAGTACCAAAAAATTCTTGCACAAATCTGATAACATCACCTTCAATAAGATCCCAAAAGGTCGTAAAAAATTTGAAAGTAAACCCATCCGGACCCAGAGCACGATCACCACCACAATCCCACGCGGCTTTTTTGATTTCATCGTTAGTGATAGAACGTTCCAAAAATGTTGCTTGCTCAGAAGAAAGACAATTAATCATATCCGCGACATAAGTAGAAGGAAAGCCAGTAGGAGCTTGAAATCTAGTAAGGAAATGAGACCTGAATTCATCCTTGATACAATCGGGATCAACAATCCAATCACCATTCTTTTGAATCCCTTTAATAGCAATTTGTCTTCGATTTTTCTTAAGCGTGGCATGAAAGAATTGGGAGTTTTCATCCCTTTCCATAGCCCATTTGACCCTAGCCTTTTGAGCAATGTCGCTAATCTCGCGTTTGTCCAAATCTTCCAGAATATAAATAGAATCACGACGATCAGAAAGGTCAGTCTCATTTGCAATACCTTGGTCGATCTTAATATCAATAGAAGTAAGACGCGATAGATGTTCCTTCTTGAGATTAATAACATCAGATCTATACCTCGCGGTCCAAACACGGACGATACGCTTTAGGTTTTGAAGTTTTCTCTTGAACGAATTAAACCCATTGGCATCAACAATGACATCATTACTCCAAGTATCGACCACCAAAGAATGAAAACCCTCCAACTGTAACCAAGAGTGGATAAAATGGAAAGGAGTAGAACCAAAATCAGACACATGCTCTTTAATGAGGATAGGACGGTAATCAGGAACACCTTTCTCCAAAATTACACCAGTAATGTGAGGGAAAGTCTCATAAAGACTTTCCGATACTAGAAACCTGTCAAGTTTGCTCATTTTGGATCCCCACTTATCTATCCACATAAACTTATAACCACCCAAAGGAACATCAATAAGAGAAGTATTAGAGATAAAAGAGTTAAATATATCAGCTTGCCTAGCATTAAAAGAGGAGCCAAATCTTTCAGTAGCCTCTTTAACTTCGTTGAAATCTCCCATAGCCACCAAAATCCCATTCCAATTCAAAATAATATTGGCAAAAGCATCCCAAACAGCAATCTTCGAAGATAAAGTTTGAGGAACATAGACCACTATCCACATGATATTAATATTATTCGGAATCCACAATCCTTCAATGATCACATAATTGTCACTGCAAAAAAAAATTCTTTTGAAAACTAAGTTATTCCATAAACAAATAATACCACCAGACATACCCCGAGCAGACATAGACACAAAATCGAATTGATAGTTACCCCAAACTTGACGAAGCATCCATTGATCGACACGAACCATCTTGGTCTCCTAAATGGCTAAGAAGTTAACCTTATATTTATTGCATAAATCATTTACCCATCTCCTCTTATTCAGGTCTCTGAAACCTTGACAATAAAATAGACATCATTATAACCACCTTGAACTCTCCATTATTAGCTATAAGAGCAGCTAGGGTACTTCTACAGCCATCCATGTTAAGCCCCAATGCCATCCTTACCTTAATCGTTTCCTCTATCCTTTCAATCAATGAAAAACCAACTAACTTTTGGGAGGTACCATGTGAAACAGAATCCGAGATCCTTGACTGGTCTAACTTGCCATCGAGTGGAATGTCATGTACTGAAAATGGAGAACCTGATGGGAACTCAGAAGCCACAGGTTGTTCATTATTCTTAGATGGTGAAAAACCAGGTGGGAATTCAGGTGTCTCCGAACCTTTCACATCACGATCCATGTTCCTCTTTTTATTGATAAGTGGTTCCAAACCAAAGGGGTCACTGTCCACAATATCAACCACTTGTGGTTCAACATGCTCCAGTTTAGAATTATTGAGAACATGAGCAGTGTCCTCATCAACTTTGAAATGAGCATTTCCAAAGTCAGTATCCGCTACTGATTCAACATCATTCACCTCGTGTTCCTCCTCTTTTTCATGGTTAAATTTGCTCAAACTATTCTCATCATCACTATCTGAATCCTCCCTAACAAAGCTAGGCGTCCAGCTACATAACTCTCGAACCCGAATGGCATAAGTAACCTTATTTAAAGTTACAAAAGTGGTAGCAAAGATTAGCTGAGAATAAGTCGATTTAATGCATAACCGTTTGCTTAGTCGATTGCAAGTGTCAGAATCATCACTAAAAAGAAGTTCACCCCACTTATTACAGATAGATTTGAAAGTAACATTGTCCCATGCACGAATTGGGACACCTTCGATTTCTAGCCAAACAAGCCTTTCCTCAACAAGAAAATCATCATGCCATGGTTTCAATGAAGCAAACCATTGCGAAATTCCTTCGTTGTTGAGAAATTTATCTCTGACTTCCATCGAATTAAAGTAAAAAAGAATCCACAACCCACCCAAATATTTGATATCAACATCGATAAAACCTTCACTACGACACAAGGTAAGAGTGTTTGCCATAGAGCGAAAATCTTTATAGCATCCAAGAATAGCCAAAGGGAAGTCATTTGTACCAGCACTTTGTAATTCCAATACCAAGTTAGAGTCCTCACCATCATCATTAACAACATTAGTACCCCTCTTTGATTCAACAGAGACTACCCCCTTTTTTTCTTCGCAACATACGCATAAGAATTCATCTTATTAGAACATGAATGTTTCTGATCACTAGCATGGGCCTTATTGGCAACCAAAGGCTCAACCTTCCCACCAACATGCGAAGGCTTCACAACCGCTTTCCTGTCAAACCTAGCAACATTTGCATGCAAACGCAATTTTCCAATCCATGTGTTAGACAGGGAATCAATTAGAGACGGCTAAATTGTTGGCACTTCATCTCTTGGTTGATTTCTCGCTCGATCATCTTCTACTTACGGTGAGTTCATAGCCTCTCCTTTTTAACTTTAAATGTTTTCTTAAACCCCGCGAGGGAGATACATGCTACTTTATCAAACTGAACACAAGTTGTTTTTCATGTATGCTGGACCCGAATATATACCTTGATTGCATTGAGTACCTCTTGTCAAAAGACCCTAATCGTGAACCGTCAACTACCTATGATGGGTAGTCGCTGTTACAATTAATAGATCTATGGGCTTGACAACCCGATTCGGTGTTTGAGGATGCATCCATTACAGGAACCCCAATGTTCGGACATATTGTATTTGAGATTTTTAGTAGGTATATGACAAGATACCTAACATGGGGGAATTATTATTATTATTATTATTGAATGATCTAAAATAGTCTATATTTCGTCCATGGGATCGGTGTCACGAGCTTAATGCAATATATTTGAAATGGCTTGTATGATCAACAAGTTCATTAATAAATCAATATTTATGCTTATGTTCTAACTTATTCATATAAACTTTATGATTCACTCAACGTTTTTTGTTGACTTTTTAGCAAGTTTTATCTCAGGTGATCAAGGCTGGTGACTTGGCATGGACGAGGAGTATTGCGCAAAGTTTTTATAAACTTGTCTTGTTCCATTCTTCAAACACTTTACGCTTATGACTTTTAAAACTTATGTTGTGATGTTTTGTGGTAACAATCTTTTGGGACAAAATGTATACTCTGATCTTTATGAATGGAACAATGTTAATATTTTAAAACGCCTCTTTTGAGTCGTTCTTTATATTCTTATGTGATTGTGCTATGACTTAACACCCAAATTGTTGGTTCCGTTGCGTGTAAATTTTGGGGTGTTAAAGATTGGTATCAAGAGCCATAAGTTATAGAGAACTAGGTCATTTTTCAAAAACCTAAACTATAACTTTCTTTCCCTATTTTTCGCGCGCAAAGGCTCCTCGTGTTTCCCATTCAAGTCATACTTGTGATTCCTATTTTAGTAATTATGCACGTTTCGGGTGCATTATTGTTAAGTATTTATAAGATAAATACTATGATACATATCGAGATATATATCGATTGTTAAGCTTTATATTAAAGCTTTTTCATTTATTTACATGTTTAAATAAAGCATTGTTAAATCATCATATTCATTTTAATGCATTTGCATTCATTCGTATATTGCATAAATTTTTATCTATGTAGTGACTTTATGTATTTATTTTGGCGCGATTTGCAGATTATCATGGCAAATCCTTGACCTCCTGATCCTTTATATACTTCCTTTAGCATCTCTAATAGTGTTATGTGGATACTAATTTTATAATACTTGACTTTCTTTTCCATCTTTTACACTTATCTTCCTGATTACCGCTACCTATTTACCTTATATCGGTCAATTATATAAATATTGACCACTTCGCTTATCGCGTACTTTCTGATTTCTCATTTACTCCCTCGAGCATCAATACTGGTATTATATAAGGATACCTACATATATGAGCTACCTCCTTCTCGATCTCTTACGATTATCTCCGTGAGTACCACTATCTACTTATATAAAAGTAATTTATATAAGTGTCGACTATTTTCGATCACTTATGTCTACCTGGTAGAGTGCCTCTATATTTTTATATGAAGGTTGTCTATAAGAATACTAATGCTTTTCTAAGACATTGTGAATGGAACAAAGGTCTTGTTTGTTTTTAAGACGTTGTGAGTAATATAACGATCTCTAATAATTTCTCTTGTAATTGAGAGTGATGCAACTGTCTCAAAAACTTCTCGTGATTTTGGATAATTCCTTTTTTTGGATGATATCGGAGTTTGACCAAGTTTGTCAATTCCATTGCTTATCCCACTATTCGACTCCGAGTTTGAACACTCATCTCATACTCTTGAAGTGCTTACGTCATTCCGTAATCTGTTCTATGAAGACATGCCTACTAATTCGATTATGACTTTAACATGTCACCTCATAACCCTTCATTATTTCAGAAAACGATTATTTATTTATTCCCGCGTAATGCGTCGTCGGGGAACGTCTACTTTTGGAACTTTCGAATGAAATTTTATGTTTCGCCTTTCTACCCGATTTAGTGAAGATCTTTATTCTAGTTATTTCACGTGTCGTGTTTAAAGTTTTATCCGTTTAAGTATTATAAACGATTAATGATCCTATTGGATGCCTGGAAAGTTTAAATTTCTCTTATTTTGATAGAATCCGACGTTTCCCGCGACATAGCCGAACTTTTGTTAAAATTAAACGCTTTCTATCCTACAATCATATCTAAAAGAAAAGCCATCATACAAAAAGTTTAAATAAAAATATTGATTTCTATATTTTTGAGTTTTAATTAAAGATTAAAGCAAGAAGTGTTTTGGATTAAAGAAAATTGAAGATTTTGGTAAATTAGAAGCTAAGGGTTTATTGTTTTGTGTGATTTTGTATGGTTCGGCTAAGAAAAAGGAAACAAGTAGAATCCGCTTTTTGATTTTATTCTCGCTCATAGTCATTCGTGCGAGCCTCTTAAAAACCCTTCTCCATATTATTTTTATGCGTACATTCTTTTTATTTTATTTAAATTGCTTGACGTGGAATCCACATGATAATGTGCTAGGATGGTGTTGGATGAAAGTGGATAATGGAATGTGATTATATGACGGAGGTAGGTTAGCTAGGCGTATTTGTGAAGTTGTGATGTGGTAAAATAGCGTTTGGTTGTGTTTTGAAACGGGTTGGTGAATGTAGAAAGTTACATCGCCCCTTTTGAATGTCGTAAAAATGTTTTAGTTAAATTTTGATTTAAAAATAAGGTAGAGCTTGTTTTGATGATCGTTTTCATATATGGATCGTCCCGTATCTCCCAAAAACGAAGTTTTTATGGTCAAATGAGGTTTAGAAAAAGTATCGTAAAAATTCAGCTCATAAGGTAAATATTAGTTGCTGTCAGATTTTTAAATGGGTATTTTCGTCACTCTCGGGTCCGTTTCGGCCTTCGGCGAAACATGAAATTTGTTCGGAAGGCTATTTTACTTCCCCGCGAGGATTTCTAAGTCTAAAAGTGAGTAATACCGGGTCTAAAAGTTAGAGTAAAAATCTGCGTTTTTCTATTTATTTAAATTGCATCAGACCTGATATAAGGGCGTTTTCGTCCATTTCTGTCGAGTTTCGGGTCTCGGATAAAACTAAAAAGTTGTTTAAAATGCCGTTTTACCTTTCTTTGAGGCGATCTAAGTTTAAAAACGCCTTATGACGGGTCAAAAACTCAAACACAAACTTGCGTTTTTATAATAAATTCCTACAGAAGCTTGCAGGGGTATTTTGGTCATTTTTCGTTGGGTTTCGGGTCTCGGCTAAAACTAAAAAGTTGTCCGAAACGTCGTTTTACATCAAAATGCTTTAGAGTCCGAGTTGTGAAAATGTATTTTTGTGGGTCGTTTTGGACGGGTCATAATTTAGAAAACTTATAATAAATGTCAAACTTAGAAAAAGATTGATTAGTTGCTGATTTTTGTTTAAAAAATGGGGTTTTAACCGTTTTAGTGTTCGTTTGAGCTTGCAAAACATTATCGAATATTATTAGATGATTAGTAAATTATTGGGTGCGTCCGGTCATGTTTAAAAATAGTAAGTTTATTTTCGGAAACTTCATATATATAAGTATATGAGTTATTAGTGCGTCGGGGTTAACGAAAAACTTAAATATTTTATTAGTCAATATAAACAACTTCGAATATTGAAACTTTCCAGAAATGGTAACTTTCTAAAAATAGAAACTTTTCTAAAATAGTAACCTTCTAAAAGAGAAACTTTTCGGAAAAGTGACATAAACTAATTATGAGTGTAATACTATTAGTGAGAGCATCTTAATAAATAAATTTAGGATGCACATGTGGATTCTATGGGTATTTTTCTTATAGTTATTAAACTACAATCGATTCATTTTATTCGTATTCTTCTCCTTTGTGTGAGTTGTTATCAGATAAATGAAGGGTTTACCTTTGTTGTTGTTTCATCGTTGTGTTTCTTAGTCTCGGGCTCATTAACACCTCATTCTTTTTCTAGCTACTTCATGTGATTTTGGAAAGTCATATCGTCAAGAAGTCAACTTCTAAGTTCAGCAAAGATCAAATATCCCTTTACGTTTATTTTGTCAATCAAATAACCCTTTACACTAATTTTTTTGAGCGATTGCTATATTTTAATACCCTTTGATGCCTACTTTCATCCACTGTTATTATGATCAAATTATTCTTTCTTTTGGAATGATAAATTCTGCAAATGACTCTCTATAGTATCCAGATTTGCGATCTGTTGGATCAAATGGCTTTCTATGTTTATTTTCTCTGAATATTTCTACTTTTGCTCGAATATTCTTTATACTTGCTAAAATCTAACGCCTTATAATTAACCTTGATGTCATTTTATAAACCATTTTACTATTAGCTCATTAACTATTTTACTGATTTCCAATAAACTAAATTATTGTCAACTTATATACCATTTAGTTTTCATTTTATGAATTGTTTAGCCATTATATATATAACACTAGTTTGACGAAAACGAGCATTGCAGCGTTAGTCCTCAATTATATATAGCATGATCACCTATGTATAATTCAGGAAGGACCTTGCTATACTGAGAGTAGTCGCCAATTTTTTTTTTATCAAAATCATCTTTCTAATTATATTCCTAAAAAGCGACCATTTCATGCATTAACTATTATTTATTCCATATTCGGTTGCTATCCTACTTAATTTTTTTTTCTATTTAACCCTTCGAACACGTTAGCAAGCTATACAACTTGAACTACCTCGGGAACTCAATAGAATCCATGTCACCTTTCGCGTCTTGAACCCGAAGAGACGTTTACCTCAGTAAACCTTGTCTTCCCACTAGATGCATTTCGACTAGTCATCAAGTTACAAATTATCGAGGATCCTATAAAGATCATAGACCATCAGGTCAAACAACTAAATCAAAGCCGTATCCCCATAGTTAAGGTTCGTTGGGACTCGCGGCGAGGCCCAGGGTTCACATAGGAACAAGGAGATTCCTTCAAGAACAAGTATCCACATCTTTTCTCGACCAAGAAAAAGGCGAGTAAGAAGAGACGAGCACCGGGACGACGCTCCTTTAAGGGAGGTAGGATGTAAAATCCCGTATTTAAGGTCACTACTTATTCTGAACTTATAATTATTATCTAAATTTTAAAGAATTCATTTTATTATTTTAGCCGATTTTTATTAAAATCGTTAGTTTTAAAACCCTCGCGAATCGTACAATTTAAATTTATCCGTTTTATCGATCGAGAAATCAACGAAAGCCATATTTAGCCATGAGAGCTTAATTTATTTTATTTTTATTATTTTCCATCTTTTATTTATGTTTAGCCAAAATCGCGTTGTAGAAATCGTGATTTTCAATCAAATAGCGAGTTAAATAGGTATTTTAGCTCGGAAACAAAGTAATACAACAAATTAGCAAACAAAAGCCCAACCAAGCCCACCCCTACATAGGGGTTCGGTTATTGGCCTACTCAAACATACCTTATATAATTTTTTTTATTTTTTTATTTTGGGAATTATACTAGTACTAAAACTCTTATAAAAAGATCTCTTCCTAAATTCTAGTGTATATACCAAATCAAATCCACTTCCTTTTTTTATATAACCGAAAGATATTCACCCACACATACAACGTCTTTTTTTTATATTCATTCGATATACATTATGTAGGATATTGAGATGCTATAAATACAAACACATTCCATTCTTTTATAAAACAAATACTACGCAAGCTACAACAGTCAAAAATTCTCCACGCCTGCTTCATTCTTTTCTGTTCGAGCAATAATACGAAGAACATCACCATCCTATATTCAAATCACCATCAAATCATCTTCATTCTATACTAAATCAACCCTACATTAAACCCTAATCATCCTTCACCCATAAAAGTCACCATGCAAGTGTTTTAAAGAAGTTAAAGATTTTGAAGATCATCAAGTTTTAGTGTTTTAATTGCATTAAATGCTATAGGATTATCAAGGAATAAACTAGAAATGATTTCAAGCAAGATTGAAGCAAGAAAGAACTAGGGTTTGTTTGGTTTTGGTGTAGGTGTCCACGGCTAAAGAACACAATCCACGTAGGATTCGTGTTTGATCATCTACTTCTACCTCCATTGTGATTGTGAGTAAAATTTTCTAGAACCCTTCTTGTGTTAAATAATTTTTTCATGAATGCATGTGTTTGGTCTTTGAGTTTTTAGAACATGCGTGTTCTTGTTAGGTTTGATCTTGGATTAATCTTGAATATGGAGGATATTGATTAGTAGTTATGTTGCATTGATGTATTTTGGCTTTGTGTTGGATTAATTGAGGATTTGGAAGTGTTTTGGATTGAATTGGAAGTATAAATTGCGGATTGTTTCTGAACACTAGGTAAGCGTAGGTTTATGTAACAATTTTTGGCCTGTAGCCTATTGTCTAATTACATGGTTGGATACATATAAGTCTTAGCTACATGTGTGAATCGGATGGTTTTTTATCTCCTCCAGATGAGGGAGATGTGGCTGTTTTACGACAGCTAGTCAAATCTTGACCTTTGTTTGGAAAACGAGCTTAACTCCAGAATTTTTCACTTAAGTGTTGGGTTTTAAAGCATGACATAGTAGTAGACATCTTAGGTTAACACCTCCAAGTGGAACCATTTCAATAGATATCACGATTTAGGATTTATGGCCGTTTCCGTAAAGATGTTTCAGTTTGGTAAATATTCTGGTTGGATAGTCTGTCACTAAATTGTTAATTCCCATTTATTGAAAATGAATTAGAGGATGAGGCTTTTCATTCTGGAAACTAGACTCAAAAGTCTTTCCAGGGGAGAAAACCTCATATTCATAGCCCTTATAGATTAGTAGCTATGGACCCATAAAGACAGGTCAAAATCAGAATCTGGATTTTACGTCTTTTCTTAAAACATAAAAAGTATACAACCATGATAGTAAAACAAGAATTAATACATGAAATTTAGTAGATGTTTTATTACCTATAAGGTCAGATTAGAGGTCATATTTTGGAGTATAAATACCTTGGTTAAGTTATTGTGCAATGCCACACATATCTTAGAAATATAACTCATGATTTTGTATATTATTTCTAGGTATCTATTTTTCTTTTCTTATAATACTAAGTCGCGTCACCTATTATAGGTCGCGGCTAAATTGTTGGCACTTCATATCTTGGTTGATTTCTCGCTCGATCATCTTCTACTTACGGTGAGTTCATAGCCTCGTCTTTATAACTTTAAATGTATTCTTAAACCCCGCGAGGGAGATACATGCTACTTTATCAAATTGAACACAAGTTGTTTTTCATGTATGTTGGACCCGAATATATACCTTGATTACATTGAGTACCTCTTGTCAAAAGACCCCAATCGTGAACCGTCAACTACCTATGAAGGGTAGCCGCTGTTACAATTAATAGATCTATGGGCTTAACAACCCGGTTCGGTGTTTGGGGATGCATCCATTACAGGAACCCCAATGTTCGGACATATTGTATTCGAGATTTTTAGTAGGTATATGACAAGATACCTAACCTGGGGGCATTATTATTATTATTATCGAATGATCTAAAATGGTATATATTTCGTCCATGGGATCGGTGTCACGAGCTTAATGCAATATATTTGAAATGGGTTGTATGATTAACAAGTTCATTAATAAATCAATATTTATGCTTGTGTTCTAACTTATTCATATAAACTCTATGATTCACTCAACGTTTTTCGTTGACTTTTTAGTAAGTTTTATCTCAGGTGATCAAGGTTGATGACTTGGCATGGACGAGGAGTATTGCGCAAAAGTTTTATAAACTTGTCTTGTTCCATTCTTCAAACACTTTACGTTTATGACTTTTAAAACTTATGTTGTGATGTTTTGTGGTAACAATATTGTGGGACAAAATGTATACTCTGATCTTTATGAATGGAACAATGTTAATATTTTAAAATGCCTCTTTTGAGTCGTTCTTTATATTCTTATGTGATTGTGCTATAACTTAACACCCAAATTGTTGGTTCCGCTGCGTGTAAATTTTAGGGTGTTAAAGTTTCAGCAATTTGGTGGATTGAGGGATTTGATTATGCATGAGTCGCATAAGTCCAAGTATACTATCCATCTGAGATCAGATAAGATGTATCAGGATTTGAAGCGGCTGTATTGGTGGCCGAATATGAAAGCTAATATTGCCACGTATGTTAGCAAGTGTTTGACTTGTGTGAAGGTTAAAGCTGAGCATCAGAAACCATCTGGGTTGCTGCAACAACCTGAGATTCTTGTTTGGAAATGGGAAAGGATCACTATGAGTTTTATTAATGGACTGCCTAGAACGCCGAGTGGGTATGATACGATTTAGGTCATTGTTGATCGACTGACCAAATCAGGTCATTTCCTACCAACAAAGAATATGGATAGCATGGAGAAGCTCACGCAACTCTACCTAAAGTAAATGGTGTGTAGATATGATGTTCCTTTATCAATCATTTTGGATAGAGATAGCCATTTTATGTCTAGATTTTGGAGATCGCTTCAAAAGGCGTTAGGGACAAATTTGGATATGAGTATCGCTTACCACCTTAAAACGTATGGTTAAAGCGAAAGGACTATACAAAATCTAGAAGATATATTGCGTACCTGTGTGATCGACTTTGGAAGTAGTTGGGATTGCCATTTGACTTTGGCCAAGTTCTCATACAACAATAGTTATCACACGAGTATTAAGACTGCACCATATGAGGCTTTGTATGGACGGAAATGTAGATCGCCTGTCTGCTGGAGTGAGGTTGGAGATAGCCAATTCACCGGTCCATAATTAATTCGGGAACCGATAAAAAAGATTGTTCAAATTAAGAACCGCTTGTTGACTGCTTGTAGCCGTCAGAAAAGCTACGTGGATAGAAGATCTAAGCTGTTAGAAATTGAAGTCGGGGATATGGTATTGCTCAAGGTATCGCCTTAGAAGGGCATTATTCGTTTTGGAAAGCGCAGAAAGCTGAGTCCATGTTACATTGGGCCATTCAAGATCCTAGATAGAGTTGGTCCGGTGGCTTATACGTTGGAGTTACCGAAAGAGTTAAAAGGGATTCATAGTATGTTTCATGTTTCCAATCTCAAAAAGTGTCTAGCGGATGAAATTCTCATCATCCCACTTGACGAGATTCAACTTGATGACAAGATGCACTTTATTGAAGAGCCGATATAAATCGTAGACCGAGAGGTTAAGTGACTTAAGCAAAGTCGGATACCTATCGTTAAAGTTCGCTGGAATTCGCAAAGAGGTTCAAAGTTTACTTGGGAACGTGAGGATCAGTTAAAAAATAAGTACCCTTATCTCTTTACGAGTAATGATGAAGCGAGGAAGAACGGATAAGTCAAGTTAAGCACCAAGACGACGCTCCCTAAAGGAGGGGAGAATGTAACAACCCGAGTTTTAGGTCAACGTTTATCTCTAGCTATGATAATTATTTTTACTACGTAATTGATTTTTGGTCGTTTATGCTATATAAGGTTGGTGAAAATTTCCATTTATTGGGAAATTACAAGCCGTGATTGAGTTTCTATTTGTTTTTAGCGTCTGAGAAAGTTAGAAAAATGTATATTGTCTCTCTGAGAGCGTGATTATTTTATTTTTGAACTTTATGGCTTTTCCCCGAGTTTTTATAAAAACCGTGTTTAAAGGTCGTGTTTTACGTGATTTAACATTTTATTAAATGTTTTATACTAAATTTAGTGGGACAGAATAAAAATACTTACGAATGTGGTGTGACCCGAGCCTTTGGTCGGCTAAAATAACAAAACAAACACATTTGTACTAAAAATAGAAGGACTTTAAGGAAGGAGTGACCAAAAGTGTCAAGTGCCTAAACTAATTTCCTATAAAAGGAAGTGATACTTCCACATTTTTACACTTTAGAAAATTTGTTTCTTCCTCCCTCCCTTTGTTCATCCACGACCGACCAAACCTTCACACACATCAAACACATTGATTTTTCGACATGCAATACAATTCGAATATATTTTCTTAATCCTCTCATCAAGACCTACATATCCCACTAAGAAAATCCCACATGCAATAAGTATTTCGAAAGTTAGAAATTTGGTTGAGTTCATGTGGTTTTAATCTAAAAGGGTGTTTATTGAGGTTAGATTAGTGTTGTTAGCAAGTTAATTTGATTGATAAAGGTTTTGGTTTTGGTTTCGGGATTGCGTCCGAAGTTCGAACCAAAGGGGAAACCAAAACAAATTTTTGTTATAGCTTTATAAGTATTCTAGTTACATTTTTATGTGAGTAATTTGATGATATTGTGTATTATATGTTAAGTGCTATAAGATTCAAGTGCGGAAAATATTGAAAGCATATTTGATTGTTGATTGAAGTTTGATGGTTTTGGTATACTTAAATAAGCTAGTTAAACATGTTTTAATAGTTGGTTTAAGTCAAAAATGTCATTTTAATGGGTTTTGAACACATCAAGTTTGACCAGAAAGTTTGACCGCCTCGTAGCAAGTCGAGAAATTTTTGAAAGTTAATATTGATTATGAAAAGTGATATAGTTCGCCTTTAGCTACATTTCGCTAGGTGGCTCGTCACGTAACTCTTAATAACGAACGTTTTACGGCCGAATTAAGATTGGTCATTTTTGGTGTAAAAAGTCAACTACAAAGTTTGACTTTTGAAAGTCCAACTTGCGTATACTTTTAAATATGGTTTATAATGAGCAAAGAGTTCGTAATGTTAGTTAATTAATAATGAAATAAGAAAGTTTGGATTATATTATCCTCACTTTCGGCAACTTTCTAAAAATAGAAACTTTATGGTAAACGGAGCGTAATGCAATTGTAATTGTTGTACCTTTGTGGGTGGGTCAAAGTAAAATGTTTGCGTCGCACTTGGAGATTATAGTATATGATTGTGTATACGTAATAGCTATATAAATATATATGCAAGTATGCATTATAGGAATTATTTTACTTTTAGTCACATACCGCTATATATGTATTATATAGGTCGCGGTTGAGACGTGAAGTTATTTGCACTTGTTGATTTGATTGAATTGGAATCTTTTGCTTAAGGTGAGTTCATAGCCTCGCATTTAAATCTTTTGATTGTTTTATAAACCCCGAGGGCATACATGTATGTCTTTAAAAATCGAACACATAGTGATTTTTATGGTAAAGCATGTACCCGATTATGAGAATTTTTCCGCAAAAGTAGCTATTGTCGAAGTCCCTTATTTCATGAACCATTAATCGCCTTATGAGGTGAACGCTAATGCATTAAATAGATCTATTGTGTTTTAACAACCCCTCCCGGGGTCGAATCCTTTGAATCACCCAGTCAAACGGAACGATTTGTATTCTAGAATAGTAGGTATATGACACAAATCTGTTCTGGCTGAAATTTGACGATATGAAAGGAAAAAAAAAATCTGGGGTTTTATTGTTAACGTTCGGATGACATGAGTTTTTTATTTAAAAAATTTTATTGCGTGAAACAAAAGAGATGTTATACATTGTATTCGTTGCAATGTTTTCCCGAGAACTAATTATGTGTTCAAAGATTATTACTTATTGATTATTTTAAACTCTATGAATTTCACTCAACAATTTTTTAAACATGTTTTATCCCAGGTAACCAAGGAAGAAGGAAACGGTGGTGTGGAGGTGTCGTGCGTGTGATGATTTGGTGAAAGACTACTTATGTGTTCCTTGTCTTTCAAAAATGATGTCTTTCAAATGTTGTAATGGTTGTGGTTACGATTCATGTGGGAACCTAAACGCATTTTCTCTGATTAAATAATGGAACACATGTTTGTAAAACGTCTGATTTGGGTCGTTTTTTATTATCTTGGTGTATTGTGCTATTTAGTAACACCCATTGTACTTTCCGTTGCGCAATCCAAAAATAGGGGTGTTACATCGTCAGTCTAGGTAAACCATGAAACATTGCGGTATTAGTGATGGATGTCATCATCGCCTAAAGTACAACACGATATACGCATTGTGGAACCAAGCCCCAAAAAACACAGACTTCTTCTCCATCTAAAAACACATTTCAACACACGTTTCTATCAAAAGAACATGGGTCGGACCGTCTTTTGCACTAAATGCATTTAAGGCAGAATCCTGACCTTTAATATAAAGGTATAATTCTTGCTCTCGCAGCATATAGCGGAAACGAAAGATATTATAATTGATATCTGGCATGAGCATACTTGATACAGTTATAAGCGATAGCAAGTTTTTATCTTTTCACAGGTCAAAACATATGCAAGCCAAAACTACAATTTACAATCGCAACTTTCGCAAGACAAACCATAGGGATAAACCCCTAACAACCTCAAATTGAGTGAACGTTCATCCACCCAAACACTTGTCCAAAATTCCGTAACACAAACCATAAGGGAAAAACCCTAACAATCTGAAATAGTCACTTTATTTTTGTAAGATAAAAAACATATGAAATCCAAACAAAAGCAATTCATTAGGGTGGGTACCGTTTTTGTTGACATGGTATCCCTACTACACTGTAGATAGAGTTTGCAAACCCGTTTCTCGGGTTTTAATTGGATGAGGAGTGTCAACTCGCACAAAATGCATTTACCCGGCTTAAATGCATATAACCCTAGAATCCTGGGTCGGTTTGTATTAAATGTTTCCAACCCACATCCTGAATTTTAATAAAGCATACCTTTACCATTGTATAAACTCTTATATGTAAAAAACAATGTCAGGAATACATTTGGCATACTTTTTTTTCTCAAAAGCGTAACTTTTTTTGAGAAATATGAGGTAACCAATATCAATTATGCGATAGCACGATTCCGTTTATGTTGCAACTTTACTAACAAGGAGAAAACACAAACAGAAAACACATGCCAATCAAAAAACACATACATCTGCAACCTTTTTTCTCACATAGACGGTCGGCCGATGACGCCAGTATGTTATGAATTTGCGAGGCTCAGATCCGCAACCGTGGCGGCACCACAGAATACCTGCGATGGCTGCAACCACCGTGTAGATGTGGTTGCCCAGCCAATATACAGGCAACTGTGTACCACAAAAACGACTGCGGGAAAATATCATCATTGACTTCGCTTTTTCTATATCAAAGGGGCTAAATATAATCGGGTAAAGAATTTAATCTATATATTACATAGGCAAGTTAGGGTCGGAACTACCCGCCAAGATGGTAAGACATACATATAAGATAGCTCATGTATCTGATCAGAAAGTTGTCCATGCTATCAAATTGTTATGTTACCTTCTATGCATTTGTATTAAGTTGCTTATGAGTAACTGTAAGTTTATGGAATCATTTATTTTGTTTAAATTTACTTTTTTTTAATGTAGTGATTTTTTAGTTCTAGGATACATGGTACTTCTGCTATACTAAAGCTTCTCAACTCAGTGTGCTCTACCAATGGAATATAGATGTATGAACTTAGTTTCTAGGGGTACAATGCATTGTGAATCTTTTGAAAGTGTTGCATTTATTGGCATTTTTGTTTAGTCCCGCATTGGGTGCATAAGTCAAGGCCTTGAGGTTTTCTGTTAGTACATACAATCGGCCAACAAACCGATTGTACGGATAAAAAGTGACCAAAACAATTTTAGCAAACGGGTAAAATCAAAACGACGCTCACCAATCGTTCCGCAGCGAAGCGCGGGCTTACCAACTTGTTTATATATAATCATCAATGTTGTTATTATTATTATTAAATTAATCGTGGTAGTCAATCTATATGTATGCATTTTGGTTGTATATATCAAAATAAAAGTACGGGTTAATGTGAGATGCAAATGAATATACAAAATTATACATATAAAAAAGAATCAAACAAACTATTACATACTAGCTATTATAAGCTATTATTAGAACAACTTTTAGATAAGGGAGGTGATTTGCACACTTTTTGTTTTGATTAGGACACTTAAAAATATGATGATTTGACATTTATGCCCTTGTAAGAAAGAATATAAGTAAAAGTGATCTAAAAGTATACATGTTGAGACAATATATTTTTTAGTGTCTCAATTAAAACAAGGAGTGCGCAAATCACTTCCCTTTAGATAAGATTATCATGCAACAAGTAATGGTAAGTATTGATCGTCTTTCTCTTTACTTCAGTATGGGTATTCAAAAGATTATTATTTTGACAACCCACGTTTACCAACTAATGGGTGCACGGTCACAGGTTCGGATATCAAACGCATCTAAAATAACTATAAGCCTCGCAAAAATTAAATCAAAATCTTAAACCAAAAGAATTTAATTGATGTCTATATCCGTGCGTGCGTGCGCGGAATTTCTAACTTGTGACATATTATGTGGTATATACGGATGTATATGTAATTAAAAATTTAGATCAAACATATTGCATTGGTTTTTTCATTCACGTACTCATGTAATTGTGAAATATATAATTATAAAAAATATACTTATGCATATGAAATTCTCACAATAATATCGGGTCTTTCACGCACGTATATATTAGTGGCCGCCTTATACAACTTTTTATACTCCTATCAGTTCTAGTTGCGTAAGAAATAACAAGTGATGAGGAGTCCAAGCTGTGAGAAAAATGCTGGTTTGAAGAAAGGCTCATGGAGCCATGAAGAAGATAAGATGTTGAAATCTTATTGATGGCGTATAATGAGTATGCTAGGCTTTTGGGCCTGGGCGGTACCATTACATTTGGGCCCCAGCTCAACTAAATAAATGATAAGCGTAACGGGCTGAAGCTAAGCCCAGAACTATACTGGCCACGACCCTGATACAACTAGACGGACACGGATCGGCTACTAGTCTCTTCTGCAAGCTATCCATGGATCAACTAACGTTCACGGAAGGTAACCCCGCGTTCGCAGTCACAATAACCGCGGACCCTTGCCGGGTCCACTCCGGCCACTACAATTGTAGGCGAAATACTAAAAAACCCTAGTGCTAGACTCCCCTATAAAAAAAGATCATCTGACACACCAAAAAGTACAATTTTCTCACTCCTCCCAATACACACACATACCCTCTAACAACATGTGTACTTACTCTCACGCCGAAGTCTAATCGTGGGGTCTGTCCCTACGGTAAGGCTAACGGTTTACTTTCACTTATGCAGGAAATCATTTCAATCACTTGGTTTAGTACAAGATCTAACCTAAGGAGAGCTCGAAGGTTTGGCCCAACAAGCGATCTAAGCCCATCTCATATCCCGTTACATATTTTGTACTAACAAGTTGGCGTCATCCGTGGGACATGTACACAACTACGTTTCTCAAAATACTCACCATGAGCGAACCAGAAAATCTTGTTCCCACTCCGCCCACGTCCGCCGTGCGAAACACAGTGGGAAAAAGAAATGAGCAAATCTTAAGAGACCCAAATGGGCCAGCGTCCGACACAGCCCTCCGTAAGTACTGTGACAAGTATTATCATCAGTTGTTACCAATAATAGCTGAAAAAGTCCATCAAGAAAAAGTGCAACAAGAAAAGCTGAAAGAAGTGAAAGCCCGTCTTAATTTTGAGGGATGTTCCGAAAAATACTCAAAGATCCAAGAAGTATCGCAACACTCCGAGTCCAAGACACTGGACGCATGAGATCTTTGGAGGAAGCTAAGGTCCAGACGCTCCAGTAGCATGTCCGAAAGTCCTGAACGAAACCCTAGCGTCTTCTCTAGGATAAGACTTGACCGGTCGAAATCCCCCAGCATAGGCCGAAAGGAAGAAGGGATGGAGGAGTCTTCAATATATTAGGAGGTAACGGAAATATGCACTCGGAAAGCCGCTACCACAGTAACCATTCAAGAAGAACAGATCCCACTCCAAAAAAGCGTTACCATGAGGGGATATCATCACGTGATACAGAAGCAATCTCCAAGAGCGTAGATAGCGGGTAGACACTGAAAGTCAAGGTCGAAAAAGGAAAAGTCAAGCATTGAAGAAGATGAACTATCCCAACCATGGGTATGCGAAGAGACAGATCCTTTCACACCCCGTATCTACTACTTCAAACTTCCAAAAAAGAGCCGGATGCCAAACAACGTCAAAACATATGACGGAAGTGATGATCTGGAAGATCACATGAAATTTTTTCAAGCAGCCGCAAATGTGGAACGTTGGGCAATGCCGACATGGTGCCACATGTTTAATTCTACACTCACTGGGTCCGCTAGAGTATGGTTTGACGACCTACCTCTGGAGTTTATAGACAGCTATGATGATTCGAAAAAGGCATTCCGAGCGAACTGACTTCAACAAAAGAAGTGTATCAAGGATCTGGTAAAAATCCACCACATCAAGCAGAGAGAAGGGGAATCCACGGAAGATTTTGTGCAAAGATTCAAAGCTGAAAGCATGCATGTTAAAGGAGCCCCAGAATGTATGAGAATCTCCGGATTCATGCACAGAATCACCAACCCCGAACTCATTAAGCGTTTGCATGACAATATTCCAAAGTCGGTGGATGAAATGATGAGGGTAACCACGACATTCCTTAGGGGAGAGGTGGAAACTTCCAACCAAGCACGGATTAAAACACTTTCGGCATGAAGGTAATCGGAAGCAGGGAGAAAACAAAATTTTGATAGAAAGGGAGATTTCAGGAATCAACAGAGATCAGAGCAGAGACGTGACAAGTTCACACTCCTTACTAAATCCGTGAAACAAAATTTTGGCTCTAGACAAAGGCAAATTCAAGGCTCCGCCACCAATGACAACCCTCGTGGAAAAAAGAAACAACAACAAGTTCTGTGAATTTCATGGGGAAGTAGGACATAACACTGACGAGTACATGCATCTCAAAAGACATATTGAGGAATTAATCAAGAATGGAAAGTTGTCGCATGTAATCAAGGACCTAAAACAAGGAAGCAAAAAGGATCAGCCAAAGGCAGCAAAAAAAGGAGAAACACCAGGAAAGGATAAGCCTCTAGCAATCTTAATGGTTCAACCATGGAAAAGGGTGGCCAGGCAAAGGATTACATAAAGTTTCTCCCCTGATCCGGAGATTTTGTTCCTGTCTTTAGGAGAGGAGGACGGAACAGAAGGCCCCATGGTCATTGAGGTAGAAATAGGAGGACACTTCATACACCGCATAGATGTAGATGGGGGACCGGCTTCAGAAATACTGTATGAACATTGCTTCAATAGGCTTCGTTCGGAAGTAAAAAACGAAATGATCCCGGCTACCGCACCCCTCATTGGTTTCAGTGGAGAAGTTATTTGGCCAATGGGACAAATATTGCTTCCCGTCAAAATAGGGGATGCGGAACATTCAACCTCCACATGGATGAATTTCGTGGTGGTGAGATCACCATCTCCGTACAATGGGATCATAGGAAGACCGGGGTTAAGGAAAATTCAAGCAGTACCATCGACAACTCACGGAATGCTAAAATTTCTAGTTCTAGGAGGAATACTTACTGACCCGCGCGAACTCACCCCTTAAATATGTAAACAAGTATAAATACACAACAAGGGACGAAATCACGCGAGACCAAGAAAACCGGAAGCAGTATAGAGTGTTCCCGGGTCGTTTTTGTCCCAACGAGGCTGAAATGGANNNACTCATATTAACCCGAACGGATCCGACCCGAGTTGACCCGACCCGGGTTGACACGAACCGACTAACCTGAATTCAAATAGGGCCAGGTTCGGGTATGAAATTTTTAACCTTGACTAGACTTTGGCTCGAACCCGAACAACCTCACACTCGACTAACACCCCAAGTGATGGATTTCTTTATAAAAAAAATTTCAAGTAAATTAAAGTTCCTCACTTTTTAGAGTCTGACTAGTTCTCCCCAATTTGACAATTCGTGGAATTTTAAATTCCTTCGGTTGAGATACCAAACAATATTTGAATGAAGTTAATATGCAAATGTTATAAAATGCCCTCAATATACCGCAAATAAACGCATTAGAAAAGTTTTATACATGATGAGTTATAGGTTTATAAGGCAAAAAAATATATATAAAATAATATCATTACACAATTATAAAACTTTTAAATTTTTTTACCATAATGGATGTCATAAGTACATGGTATCTATGATAATAACGTAAGGAAATTATTTGAGTCGAAGGTTAGGGTAAAAAGTAAAATTATCATGTTAATGATCTTTTGATTCATATTTAGTACTCCGTAATAAAGCAAGTATGGTTAGACCAGTGGGAAAACTTCCTCTTTTTGCACATAGAGTTTAGAGTTCGATTTTCACTCATTGCAAGGCTCATGGTTTTGTGAGAACAACCTCTCTAACTTCGGGTAAAAGTAACAAAATCTACATCTCATTTTCTTCATACCTCGTAAAAAACATGATTAAATAAACGTCGATAAACGTTGAATTGATTGAATTGGATTCATAATTTGGTAATATAATCAAATTCATATACGTAGTGCTTGGAATAAGTTATAAAATGTGTTCATTAATTCTTCTTGACCAGCGACTTTTCATTTGTCCTTCATGTTAAAAGTCTCCAAAACATATTTTTGTATCTGTTGTATTAATTAAACTATACCTCTGTAAATTTGGATGAATCCAATTATACAAATTTCCTTTTATGTTTAGAGCTAAATCTATCCGATCACTACGTATTTTAACTAAAATTCTATTTTTTAACAGCCGAAACATATTAAAACCAGCAAAAAGCTAGAAAAACAATTGCAAAATAGAGTTAAGTAAATGGTTTTAGATTTTCCATTAGGACCGAAAAAACTTTTCAATTTCTGTTTAAAAAAGAATACGCCAAAAACGAAACAAATACTATTACACCAATCCGGCAATCCTGATATATGTCATACTATATGGACTTTTAAATTTTGTATGGATATTAGACATTTAGGTGTTGTTTGTTTATTTTACGGAGGCTTGAATTGAATCGAACTCGGCACATTTGAATCTGAATATTCGTAGAAAAAGTTATGAATCTGTTTCCATCTTAATCTGAAATAAGTGGTTGAGGATAATCTGAATCGAATGAAAATAAAACTGTTTGTTTTGGTTAAAAAGTCTAGATGTGTTTAACTATGGGTTTTGACAGTTTAAATATAATCGATTGCATTTCGCACATAAGAATTAAATTTTCATTAAATAAAAAAACAAATTTTATTATATAAATCAATTTAAAGTTTGAATTGAAACTTTCTTAAAACGATTAAAACTAAACATGAATGCGTTTTAAAAATGAGATGTGCAATGTGTCCGAAACCTTTAACCCTTCAATTCGAACAAAAAATATGAGTGATTTACATTTATCATCGTTTATATTCTTTAAAATAACCAAAAACATATACAATTTTGATTTATTTTTGATACTTTTAAAACAAAAGACAAAAAGGTGAAAAAAAATTCAAAAAGAATAAAAGAAAAAACACCAAATAAAAAAATCTTAACAAAGTAGGAAAAAAGTTAAGACAAAAAAAAAGTAAGAAAAAAAAAAGAAATTAATGGAGGTGTTAAAGGAAACCCTCCACATCTAGTTCTGTAAGAGGTTTTATGCCTACTTACTGGCCTCTTAAATGATCATAAAAAACATAATAACGCTCTGAAACATGGCTTGCCTCTAATTGCCTCTGAATGACTTGGAAAAAAATCAAAACAAGTCTAAACGACCCATAAACTGTTCTGACCGGCAATCCTGATATATGTCATACTATATGGACTTTTAAATTTTGTATGGATATTAGACATTTACCAACATACGTTTACTAACGTATCACGGCCAAATATTAGCAAGATTGGTTCAGCTTGGTTGTTTGTTTTTTATTTTTGTATTCTTCTGCTTTAGACTTCAATTCCATTAACACACAAATACCCAGGAACGGAATAAGGGGTTTCTCGTGAGGTTCCGAGACATTCATGATTTTTTTTTATATATTATTAATTTGGAAAAAATATTGATATATTCTAAATGCATCTTAAATGTACCCGGTCCATGGAAATATGTTTCTAGTGTTACAGCTCAAAATCCCGGTCATATTTGATCCTGGTTCCGACCATGCACATATCCACACACCCCCGATCCCAAATCAAGACACTCGCGCCAAAATGACCTTCCTCTACCTCAACCACGCACCATCACTCTCTTTGTCGCCGCATCCTACCATCACCACCAACATCTTCTTCTAAAGTGACTGAAATATTGAACAACATGACTAGAAAAGTTGTCACAAAAGGTAGCCAATAATTTAGAGAAGGCGATCGAAAAAAACGACATGATTATTGGAGAAGATAACCGAAGATTATATGGCATCCGCGTGGCATGTATATGTGTCATTACTAAATTTTACAAGCCGGAATTAAAATAATGATGATCGACACAAGAAGGACAATGTTCATAGGATATTGTTGTATTTTTCGTGATTGACGGGTGATGATGGAATGTTAGAAAAATACGTAGCTATTGAGTACAATTAATCACATGTTTCATAAATTAGAGAATTTACATATATTTCACAAACATGAAATTACATACTTTTTTTACACTAAAAATGAGAGAATTTAGCGTATGTATTTAGCTAAATCCTTACTTGTCTTGGTACGATAGATTGACCATCTTGCTATAAGTTATAAAAGTCATAAAACTACATACATATGACTTATCTGTTATATAATGAAAACTCCGTAGGTTATAATTTATTATTGATCACTATTTATAATAGTGCAAACCCTAATGCCCTAAACCCACAAACCGGACTTGGGCTTATTTAGCCACTAATACTCCCCCGCAGTCCGAGCGGCGAAATCGCGAAAGCTCGGACTGGAGTAGTAAAACTAGAAAAGAAGAAATAAAACAAAACAAACAAATTACGGGATAATTCAAAGTATCCCTATAACGGAGAATAATTCAAAGTATTCTCACCAACACAAATTACGGGATAATTCAAAGTATCCCTATAACGGAGAATAATTCAAAGTATTCTCACCTGAATAATAAAATAAAATAAAATAAAACATTTTTTTAACAATGCTAATAAAGTAAACAATGCATCTTAATTTTTGTTTTCTTTGTGATCTTTTTCCATGGCCCATGAAGTTGGATGATAGATGTTTTGATTGGGCAAAGGAATTGATGGTACTAAATGTTGTGAACCATCTTGAGGTACAACACCATCTCCATTATGTAAACCAGATGTAACGCCACCATAATGCTGAAGAAGATTCTCCACCTCCCAATTCTTTTTTTTTTTGGATCTGGATCACGACAAAGGCTTGTTTTTTTAGATCAGTATTTTGATATTGAAAGGGCTGGGGTTTGACGGGGTGGTTTAAGGGAGGCGGCTCAGCGTATCCACCTAGGTCTGAGGATCAGACCCGCTCCGATACCATGTTAGACAATGAAAACCCCGTAGGTTATAATTTATTATTGATCACTATTTATAATAGTGCAAACCCTAATGCCCTAAACCTACAAACCGAGTTTGGGCTTATTTAGCCACTAATATTATCAATATAGTTTGTGGCTTCAAACGTCTTTAGGCACATGTATCCCAAATAAAAGATCCAAATGTTTTTTAAGTGGTATAAGAATTAAGGAATAAACTTTTGTGATTAATTATATATATATTTGAAATATAATTATTGAATGCATAATATATAATGTTTTTAGTGCATGTTTGGGTAAATATGAAATTTTTAACTAATAAAATGAGTGAGATGAAATTGCTCCAAGAATTAAAAGGTTTATAACATGAGGTTTAAATTATTTCCTAAGAAAAACTCAACAAAGTAGCTGATTTATGCATCAATAGGGAAGGAACAAATCCTTCTCGGGCTGATCAGTGTCCGAAAACCGGACCGGACCGGACCGATGAGGATCGAATCGGACAAAAAATCGATTTGGTCCAAAAATCCGGACCGAGGACCAGACCGAAATTTGGTCCAGGCTTGTGTAAGATTAAACCGAAGACCGAATATGTTCGATCAGGATCGAACCGGTTGTGTGTAAGATTGAACCGAAGACCGAATATGAGGAAAATGGTAGACTGAGAACCGGACTAAAATATGTTCGTCCGTCGATCCGGTACCGTTCGATTTTTCTGTTCGATCCGGTCCGCATTGTATAAAGCTCAGGCATAATCAATCCCATCTATCATCCGGTGTAGTTTGTGAGTTTATTTGTAGAAACATTTGCTAAGCTAAGCATAATTGATTTATTCCTATTAAAAAAACATGATTATCATTCCTTTGAAAAGTCCAATATTATACCTTGATATAACTAATGGCCCATTTAACCCAGCTAAAGTCCTAGATCTAATTCATCAATAATGCATGGGCTGATTGGCCCAAATGTGTTGTTTCATGACTTTCATATATGATGTATGGATCTTGATATGCACATATGTTATTTTTCTGGATTGAAATCGTCTTATGTTCACTTTGAACATGAAAAGTTATGTTAAGTTTGTTTTAAGAGAAAACTTAATTTGAATAAAATGGGGGTTTTACAATACATGGATTTTTTTTTTTCACTCACAAAACACACTACATTATCACTCATGTTCAAATTGAATTATTCTTTTTCTTTCTAACAATACCAACAAATAGTTGAGTAGTCCTTACATTTTTTTTTTATCTCTAATGGACACATAGTTAATCCCTAAAGATGTAATGTGCGTAACTTTTACTAATGACGGGATGGTGATTGCCAAAAGTTACTTGCATAGATTTTTAGTGTGAAACTCACAAACCACGTGGATATATTTTGCGGTTCGCAAAAAATTTATCTATTCTGAACCCTACATGCCCATTTGCTGTGCAATTTATATGCCCCATTGCTTTGCCGCAGAATACCCGATTCTAATTGGGTCTCAAAGTTTAAGGTTGCGTTTAGTTGGAGGGAAAACACATTTGTTTCCACAAAATGTTTTGTGGAAAACAAGGAAAACAAAGATCGCGTTCAAATCATTGTTTTCCAACAAAATTCTCTACAAAACACAAAACATGCATTTCTCAACTTAACAAGGGAAACTACAAAACACATTTTATTTATTTTTCTTTGTAACCCTCTTGTTTTCTTGAGAATGAAAAATGTTAGCTAATAAGGCATATAGGCCCAACCACTTGTTTAGGCCCGTTTAGCATTTATGGTTACTTTTTGTTTGTGCTATAAATAGTCTTGTATTCTCTTTGTAATTAATCAATTCAATAAAGCTTTTCATTGTATCTTTAGTTTCTACATGGTATCAAGAGCTTAGGTTTAAGTCGCTATATATTGTCATCCTCTGATCGTCAACTAATTGTTGATGATCAGGAGGGATCCCGATTTTGTTGTTGTTGTGGAGAAAAAATAAAAGGTTCTGATAAGATCGGTTTAGCTTGGGTTTTCTGAACTCGTGTTTAGCTTTGATTTGACGTTTGGAATATGATGAGGTATCTTTTGGATGCTTTTTGATTTCAGTCATTGGTATTTGGTAAGATGGAATTTGGGTTTCTTTTGAGTATTGTGTCAACTGATTTTTGGGAAATTTAATAAATTGTGTTTGAATCCGTATGTTTGGTATTTGAATTTGGATTATTGTTAGCTTGTTTAGTTTTGTGGAGAAGGTATTGTTCACAAAAAAAGCCTGTTTGATTCGGTTACTCGATTGGTAATTAGTTTTGTAAGATTCGATTTCGGGATTGGTAAATAAGGCTTGATTTTGGTTTGATTTATGATTTGATTAGGTCTAAATTTTGTGAGTTTTGATGATTAATAGTTTGGTTTTTCGTAGTTGCGGTTTTAGTATCGGTATTTGGTATTTGCATCGTTATTATTGCATTGGTATTCGCATAGGTATTTGCATTGGCATCAGCATCGGCATCGGCATCGACATTGGCATCGGCATTGGTATTAGTATTTGGTATTTGTTCGGTTTGCATTGTATCTTTAGTTTCTACATGGTATCAAGAGCTTAGGTTTAAGTCGCTATATACTGTCATCCTCCAGTTGTCAACTAATTGTTGATGATCCGGAGGGATCCCGATTTTGTTGTTGTTGTGGAGCAAAAATAAAAGGTTCTGATAAAGATGCAGCTGTTAGAAACAATGCTAAATCTCTTCGTGAGACATTCATAGATGTTTTCTCGGGTGCTTCTAACTTTTGAAGTTCTTTAGGCCTCACCTGCATCATCAAGCAAAAATAATGACAGGCCATAATATGAGACTAATAGTGTTCGACTCACATTCTTTAAAAGGGTTTTATTATTCGATGTGTCGATATTAGTAGAGAGGGTTATCTTTCTCACTCGTAAATAAGAATCCGGTATGTGCAAGGTATTTACATGACGAAAAGAGTGGTATTCAAAAATGCTAACAATGCCCCATTTTTGTAATTCGAATGGTATGAGGTTTCACCTCTATTTAAGTCCTAAAATCAAAAGAGTACCATCCTTACCCTTTCATTCATTCGTCAAATTATATTGAGATACCATACTTGTCTACTAATTAGATGAGGAAAAGAAGTACTAAGAAACTTGGTACCATCAACGCGGTTATCAAGTAGAAGACACTAACTTTACTAAGATAAGATGAATATCTGAGAGCAAATGGAAACTTTGTGGTTTTATATCTATGGAAAATAGAATAAAACCAGAGCTATTAAAACAATCTCATACAAGTGTCAGCAAAGACTATACTGAACTAAAGTTGATTGATGATAAATGTTTACCTACTATTGCAGAGTACTGCTCTTGTTACTAAACATTCCTGTATCTGCTAAAAATCATTTATTCTTTCTGAAGACTTATTAAAAAACTGAAAATAGATCCAATTACACAAATAAATCACTTTTATGTTATGAATAAATAGAGAGCAGACTGTTAGATTAGACCTAAACATTACACCTCAAGCAAAATCATTCTAGATCGCAGTATGAACTCACTAACTAGCAGTTTGACAAATGAATTAACTCTATTCAAGGCAGTACTAACTAAGAACGTGATACGAAACGTGTTTTAAACTACGCAATAAGCAAAGTATCAAATAGTAACATGAATGCTTTGTAACTTAGATGAATAAGCCAATATTGACACTATTTCTTGCACATCATCCCTGCCAATACGCATCCAAACTCTTCTTAGAAAAAGCTCTGAGAAATCATTCTGCATTGAAGCACAAGATACTCGCAAAGGACGTTGTAGGTACAAAAAGACAGTAGTAATAAGCAGTTCATGAGTACCTACGATAAATAAGAGAATGAGAAACTTGACATACCACCTCTTGTTAAAAGGGAACTAAAACAAGGGAATCTAGCAAGCTTAGCTTATATAACACAAGCTAGTGAGAGTCCATAACAGCCCATCCAGAACCGGTGCGTTATCATCCAAGAGAAAATAAGCCTAACAACCACATTTTTGAAAACTATAAATGTGGTAGTATTTGAGAGTGATTTGTGTGATTTTCTCGTGTGAGTAGACTTAACTTTTTCCATTTTTGTCTTTAATTAACTACCGCAGTAGAACGCTTATAAGACGAGTGCTAGATGATGAGATGCGTCTTTTTGAACACGAAAACAACTAAGAAAATTAAATCTTCTTAGAATTATAAATTGATTTAAATCCTCAAACTTGCATTAAAAATGAAGTGTTTTACCAAGCTGAAATAATAGAAGCTGTAATGACTTAAAACAATGTGAAAAAGAAAGTCTAAAGTATCTTGAGAAAGAGTAAAAATCTAAAAACTGGACTGCCGCTGCAAAGGCTTTATGCCTTTACAAAAGGCTCTATTTATAGCGGAAGTTTCTTTGACTTGCACGTTTGTGCTTCTTTGTAGAGATTTAACCAAGTGAGTGCTTTTGCTGTGAGGAGATTTTGAATCAAATCCAGCCTTCCCTCACAGGTTAATACAAATGATTCTCGATTGATCTTTTGTGCTTCTTTTGGAGTCAATCTCAGCCATTGAAGATGTAGCTGTCAGAATGGTGATGGGATTGCCAACGCGAGGACGCTTATTACAAGCTTGGTGGGGGGGTGGAGGGTTGATAGATGTGGTTGTGTAATGATTTTGGCTAGGGTGTCAAGTGGTTTGCAGGGTAGAAGGTATGGGTACGACGTCCAAGTGTGTCTCTCACTGGGTTTTTGTTGGGCGGGAGAGAAGGTCTTTATGGGTAAGTAGGCAGTATTTGTCCACTATCACGTGCCGCACTCCGCTTCCGCGTGTAGGGAGAGAGTATGGAGAATCGTAAAAGCTTGATGCAACCAGTTAGTGCTCAAGTGTTTCATTGATCGGCGATCACTAGTATACATCTAGTTGTTATTACAAAGTTTAATATCATTAACAATTAACAATTATCTAATATATAACACTAAAAGTCCATATCGATATTCAACTCAATCCTTTTGACATACACATAGAGATTCATGTTAAACTACCATTGCCCATGCCGTCCCCGAGTTTGGAGATCCTGTACGAAAATTAAAATGAGACACCCAAAATGTAAATGTTAATTAAAAAAAAAAATCTTTTATTTTGGCTACATTTATTGGGGTCGTGACCATGTCACAAAGTGTCCAGTGAGGCCATGATTCACGAGTGAGCCAACTAAACCAACAAAGCTCACGCGTCACAATGAAGGCATTTAGCTCACGAAGGAGAGCAAGACGCATTTCGGGCATTGTGAAAATGCGGGCCCCCCACTATAAGATTTATAAAAAAAAAAAATTCTTATTACGATTTTATTTACCTATAAATACCCTTAAACTTCAATATTTTTAAACACAACTTCAAATTATATACTCTCATTATCTTTTTACTAACAAAATGTGTCAACACGTTACATTTTAGTTCACATTTTAGTTTACATTTTAGTTCACGTTTTTTATTTATTTATGTAGTGTTT
This sequence comes from Tanacetum coccineum, assembly GCA_026074375.1. Lineage (NCBI taxonomy): Eukaryota > Viridiplantae > Streptophyta > Magnoliopsida > Asterales > Asteraceae > Tanacetum > Tanacetum coccineum. The sequence goes on along the minus strand of BQNB010022691.1, from coordinate 1,756 downwards.
ACATTTTAAATTCAATACTTGTACGTTTTAATTATTTCTGTAACGTTTTTAGTTTATGAATAATAAAAGTTTTAGGCTTTAATTAAAAAAAATGGTTTGTCCGGTGAGGGTTCCGGTGACTGATAATAGTGAATTGTGAGAGGGGGTGGGGTGAGGGTAAAAAAGTGTCGAGAGAAAGGCTGATGCTGACGCCTGAGCTGATATGTCCGGTGAGGGGGTGTTTTTTGCGGAGACTGATAAAAGTAGCCTTACAACAAGCATACAGTGAGAACTACTTACCTAAACAGAGCAACTCTTTTAGCATTGATAGGTGCAAATTAGTACTGTAGTCTGTTAAGTATTCAGCTAGAGATCTAAAAATTGAAAATGTGAATCTAAGATTAAATGCTAAATGATTGACCAGCTCACACACCGCCCCGATAAATGATGGGTGGATGTGCCATTCGTAACAATACGAGAGCCATCCTTTAGAGTGAGCAAAGTCGACGACCACTCAGACCAATGATATCGAAATTTTTGAACATCCATAATTTATCAAATATATAGATGATATCAAATATTTGCATTTATGCTAAAAGAAAGGGTGCGTTTTGCGAAGAAGTTGTAACTAAAGCTATTGTAAAATTACATAAAAATACATCAATTTATATTACTAGCATATATTCCAAGCTTTCGCATGTTCATCCATAATATATAAGGGTATTTATGTAATTTGACCATTTCTAATACCTCAATTCAATCAGCATAAGTTTATAGTTCCGTAAGCGTGTATGACAAACAAAGCTTATTTTATAAGGCAGCTTATTACAAAAGCTCAAGCTTTAAGAAGCTATAACCTTGCATCCAAAAAACTCGAGAGTGTCAGTTGCAATACCTCAAGTATCAAACAATTTTATGAAAAAAAAAGTGCGCTAAAAGAAAGAAAAAGGCACCACAAAAACAAACACAGAATTAGTAGCAAACATACCAAAGCTGGTGAATATAGTTGCTATTACATATATATAGAGAATATGAATATAAAATACACCTGAAGAGGATGAGTAGGTGGATTGACATAAGCAGCAGTAGGAGCAGGCGGGCCTTTGACGACATTAGATCCGTTTGATCCTGTGACCGGAGGCAAAGATCCGGACATCATTTTAACGGTGAACAAAGACATGTTTTAATAAAAGGTGCCGGAGATGAGAGCTGGGGTTTGACTCACACTGGAGTTGAGTTGAATGTCGGTTAAAACTAGTTTGACTTTTTTTGGGATTCGGAAAGTCGGATCAAAAGCAATCACTTGGAGTTAGGTAGCTTTTTGGCACTTCTTATTTTAAACTAGCTAGGGAAAATACAATATAAAATTCACCCTGATTTTCCCAAGAAAAAATTACCACAAAATAGTTAATTACATAAATCGTCGTTTACACACAATTTTCCCATTCGTCCCAAAACACAATTAATCGTCCCATTGATTGTCCATTTTTTGTTGACCAATCATTTGACAAGACGATGTTCAAAAAAAAAATCATTTGATAAGACGGGACACTTTCGTACTTTTTATTCCATAAAAACTAAGGACGATTTTTGTAACACCAAAAACCTAACACCTCATTTTTCCGCCAAAAACCCTCCCTACCTTACAACACCCCAACCGTCTCATTTAATCACCATTTTCCAAAATTCATTATCAAAATCGTCGCTCAAATTTCATCCCTAGCATAGAACCCTAATTTCATTACAAGATATTACACACTACGGTGATTAAATCTGA
>BQNB010022690.1:19669-62709 GCA_026074375.1 Tanacetum coccineum | reverse complement strand
TACGGTTTAAGTGGGAATGATCCACATTTAAACGTTGAGGGTATGAAGTCTTTGGTATATACTCACGGAATGGATAGTCTTTTGTTTTGACAATGTGATAGCCCTTTTTTGTTGTCTTAATATGTCGATCTTTTTTGCTTTTATTCTTAACGATGATAGGAGGTGGTGGATCTTTTTGAATTTTTGAAGAATCATCAGACTTCCCACTCCCGGTGAATACGGCATTCACTTACTCGGTGTGAGCTTGAGGAGGAGGAGGAGGGTCAGTCTTATCGGTTTGTTCAAAAGAGACGTTTTGAGACTTCGACCACACATCTATTTTTCTTTCCATATTTTTAATTTTAGTTTGGAAGTTCTTTTCATTTTGCTTTATTTTTAAAATCATATCATTAACATTGTTCTTGACAAACATATTTGAAACTCTTTGACCATCCAAGAATTTAGTGACTGTTTTTTCAAAATCTGTTTTAGATTGATCGTCCATGTCAAAAAGTTTATCATGAACAGTTCTCATGCTACGGATACATCTTTTGAAATCTTCGAGATCATTTTTTTACATCATTGTTTAATTCTGTGAGCGATTTCTCGGAATCATTAGGATTATGATGGGATTGGCGAGAGAACGAATGATGAGAATCTTGATCTTTATTACCTTCAGATTGGATGTAATTTGCTTCATGACGTTCATACATCGGCGTGTCATCGTTCGGGTGGTTTTTAGAAGCGTTTCCCTCTCTAAGCTCATTGTATTTGTTACGTATATCTTGCAATTCTTCATTTAAGCTTATAATTTAAGAATCCATTTTTATAGTTAGAGCTGCTAATTTTTCCATTAATCGAGAATTATCATTATATCTATTACTTCCATCGGTGAAAGAAACATATATTTGAGTGGGTTTCATTTGAAGTTTGTTGGACCAATCAAGTTCGAAAAGGACTTTGTCATCAAGAAATTGAAAAGCTTGATTTGGGCTTTTATAGAGGAAGATTCCTTCGGTTGTTACTGTAACACCCCCCTTTTTGACATATAGCAGCAGAAGCTAATCTGGGGTATTACTTCATAGTACAACAGTCATAATTATAGAAAACGACTCATAAAGAGACGTTTTGGAAAAAGATGTTATCATTCATTTATTCATCAGAGTTTTTACAAATAGAGGTCCCAAAATCTACAGGAAAACATAAAGTTGAATGATAACCTTTTAGCCCTCTTCAAGTCCGTGCCACTCCGTGCCATAGTTTGCTCAATTACCTGAGATAAACATGCTAAAAAGGTCAACACAATGGTTGAGTGAAATTCATAGGTTTATAATAAATGGTGTGAATACAAGTTCAGTAGTGGGTTACGTTGTTATACACCCATAAGTGTAATAATTGCAATGAGTACAATTATTATAGAAAACAGTATTAATAGTGTATTATTGCGTCTAAGCTCATGGCACAAAAATTGACTTGTGTATATATCAATAATGATATATATAATGATAATGGCCCCCTGTATAGGTAATTGTCATATACCTATGAGATTCAAATATAGTGCGTTTGGTTACCTATCCGGCTAACACAAACGGGATTCATCAATCCCAATAGGCTTATCCATCATATTCGCGTTCACTCGCAGGTGATTAATGGTCCATGATAGTAGGGGTCTTTTGGCATAAAAGGGACTTAGACAACAGATGCAATAATATATCAGGATAGCATACATTTAGAAAACACTTCTATTCATGGTTTATAGCATGTATCCTCCTCACGGGTTTATGAAATAGAAGATTTAAAAGTGAGGCTATGAACTCACCTTAACAGTATAGGGAAATCTGATTGATGACAAAAATATATCAAGTGAAAGTAACGGCTTCGTCACACAACCTGGGTAATATGTCAAGTCTTAGTTTGATTGGATATGTCATAATGAAATATCATTTTGATTGAATTTATTATGGAAGTATCGTATCACTGTTCGGCCCATCATAATTCAGAGGTCATGTAGTAAACGTTTGAGGAGCCAGGACACTTAAATTCGTAAATCCAGCAAACTCGTCAAAACGTATACCTAAATGAAACCCCTTACATGAAGCTCCATAGTAATGTGATACATTATAGTTTTAAGTTTCTTCAAAAGCTAGAATAATTATATATAATTTTATAATTAATATAAAAATATAATATTTTATAAGTTTGCAAAATTGGCAATATATACCCCTACTTTATAAACTTTTACAAGTTTAGTCCATTATATATAAAGTATATATAATTTAAACCTTTAATTTGAAACTTGGCAAAATAGGTCCTTATAGTTATAACTTTGAAATAATTACATTTTTAACACCTTTAGTTATAAATTTCAGAAAGTTACGATATATACCCCTTGCATGGAATACTTTTGCAAAACAAATCCAAAATGCCATGCAAGCTTATTTTAGGATTCCAAATGATATTTGCAGGTTATAGCTTATTAGAATAAGCTAAAATAAGATGTTTTAACGTAACAAAAGTTTAGAAAAAGGATTCGTTAGCTAGAAAATCAAAACATGTCGTTTTTAGAGTTTTTACCAAAAACACATGGGTTTGAGGATTCAAAGCTTCAACCAAGAGTTCATATATGATCTTAAGAGTATTATGAACATTATAATACAGATTATAAGCTTATTGAACAAGAACTAAGCTTACTTGAGCTAGAAATGGGTCGAAATGGGGTTTTCGGGTTCGTACGCCTAGTAACGACTTCAAGGCTTCGTTTTTCTTGATTCTTTGCTTCTATTCTGAGCTTAGGGATTTCTCTTGACCTTCCTTGATCTGAGTTAAGACTCCATTGATGAGTATATGAGTTTTTGAGGTGTGATTTGAAAAGAATAGGGAGTTCAGCTATTTATAGGCTCAAGACCCTTGGTGCCTAAGTTTTCTTGGTATCTAAGGGTTTGATAAGTGTGCTAGCTAGCTGAGGTGAGTAAGTTATGCTAGTAGGATGAGTAATGAAGGCTAGAACTAGCCATGAAGGTGTGGAATGGTTGTTTGGAGGCCACGACGGAAAAGGAAGACAAAGAGGTGATGGAGGTGCTTGTAAGCTACTTGGTTGCTTGGTTGGTGATGTCATAGATGTGCTTAAGGTGCTTGATTGCTTATAAATGGGTCAAAATGAAAGAAAGGGTGCCGGTTTATTTTATTTTAGGTTAGGATTTAGGGTTTTAATTTCTAGTTAGGGTTAGGGTTTTGGATAGATTAAGGTTTAGGATTAGTGTTAGAATTAAGGTTTAGGGTTTAGGATTAGGGTTTAGGGCTTAGGATTAAGTTTTAGGGTTTAGTTTTAAGGTTTAGGGTTTTAAAATGAAATTAGGGTTTTTAGGGTTTCATTTAGGGTTTAGGGTTTTAAAACATGGATTAGGGTTAAGATTAGGGATATATTAGGGTTTAGGAGTCATGCATTAAGTGCTTGTACCTTATGTTAAAGTGGTGTAAAGTTTAAACATGGTTTAGGAGCTTAAATGACCTAATTAGGTTTTTAGGCATTATTGACTTGTACATTGAGCTTAAATGAGTTGTACATTGACTTGGAGGGAAAGTATGATTCAAATATGGTGCATTGTACACTTGTACATATGTTTGAAGGCTTGCACATTCATTTTATATGTATACATTACATATAATTAGGGTTTTGATATAAACGTTAACGTTTAATGCTTGTTTTGATATAACGTTTTGAAAAGTACGTTAAATGGATAATGTACTTAGTAAAAATGATATTAGGATATAGACTTGACATATTAGGATGTTTACATGATATAAACATAGATATAGATGGCATTGATAGAGGTTGCGTGAGCTCGTTTACTTTAGAGATGCAAGTTACGTTGCATAATGAGATAAAGCAAAAAAATTCCCTGTATAAAAGGTGACATCTAATTTAGTAGATGGATATTATATTGATGAAAATTTCAGGTTGTTATAGTCCCCCAACCTTACAGAAATCTCGTCCTGAGATTTAATCGAATAATTTTAGAGATTCATTTATATGAGGGTAATATTGACAATGATTTCATGAAGTAAGGGATTTGTTCGTACAAACGGTTTACAGATTGAAAGAATGTTGTTCGTACAAATGTTGTATACTTAAGCCTACTCATTTATAATTTGTCACTTACAAAAAGAGGCGTCCCGATCCTTGTAACTGAGAAATTATAAATTCATAGTTCGGTAATTTATAATTTCCTTATTCAAATGAAGAAGCGTCCTAATTCATTTCAATAAGACGATTATAAATCATCCTACCTAAGCATAAAACATGATATCAAAATGGTAATGTGTAGAAGATGATATGATTTTTCAAAATCATAAGAAGCAACGGGAAGAATAATGAGACATTAATTGCACAGATGCCCATATTATCAGTCGAGGATCTTTGTTGTTGCATAAGTGTTTCAAAGGTATGAGGCGAGTATTTAGAGTTGAATATAATAGAACTAATGGGATTGACAAATGATGTCAAGTTTTGATATCATCAGACATCAAGGTGTAACAGAATTACCATTTTATTATTTCATGGATAACTTTATCTTACATATCTTACATCATTAAAACTTTACGAGTGTTGACACTTATGCTACGTGTCTCGTGGTAGGATTCTAGATAAAAGTAATAAATGACAAGGATAGTAGCTTGGTGTTTAAACTTATGAAGTGGGTTTTAAAAGATCCTTTATATATAACTGATGGCGAACTTGAATATCCTCGAGAGTTGTTTCTAGGTTAGAAATCCTAAAGCGAGCAAAAGTAATCTTGTCTCTTAGTAAGTAGGCTCCCTTTTGGCCCTGTTGTTTGCTTTTGAGCATTGATTTGCATAATGCCCTTTCTCTCCACAAGCATTACAAGTTATGGATACTGGTTGTAGGTTGTTTCTAGTGGCTGGTCCTTTGTTTCTGTAGTTCCTGGTCAGATGACCTAACCTGTTGTAAGTCTGACACTTGACAGTGCAAGGTCCTATGTGATGCAGGGTGCACCTTTCACACAAGGGACGATTTCCAATATACCCATTGGCAGCATAAGTCCTAAAGGTTTCTTGCCTCCTATTCTGTTGTTGGTGGTGATCATTGTTATGGTTGTTATTGTTGCGGTTATCTTGGTAGTTGTTGTTGTTGCGATTGTTGGAGTGGTTATTGTCATTGCGATCATTAGGGTAGTTGTTGTTTTCGGTGGTGTTTCTTTCATCATCAAACTTTCGTTTGTGATCATTGGTTCCTTGCACCAGAGTGTGTTTTGTTACCTGATCCATTAGCCTTTGGGCTATGTTAATGGCTTCCTCTAAAGTTTGAGGCTTTGAGGCGGTAACATTCCCTTCAATACTTCTAGGTAACCCTCTGATGAAGGCTTCTAGGAGTTTCTCGGTGTTTGGTACCATGTTCGGGCATAAGACTGCTAATTCTTGGAATCTTCTAACATAAGGTTTAAGATCATTTCCCTTTACAGTCAGATTGTAAAGTTCATCTTCCATCTTTCTGACTTCAGTTCGAGGACAATACTTATTTGTTAAGAGCCTCTTCAGTTCAGTCCAAGTGATCCTATTGGCTCGATCTATTCCAATGGGTTGGGCGTATGCATTCCACCAGGACAAGGCATCATCAGTCAGGGTACCGGTAGCAAATGTTACTTTATTTTCTTCGGTACATTTGCTTCGAGAGAATACTGATTCGGTTCGTTCAAACCAGCGAATGAGGCCAACTGCTCCTTCCGTACCATTGAAGTAGAAAGGTTGACAGCTTATGAACTCTTTATAGCTTCCTGTTTTTGCTACAGGAGTTCCAGTAGGTCTATTATTCCTGTTGGGATTACTAGTACTTGCCATTGTTGCAACTTGTGCTTCCAGAGCCACGGCGACACTGTCAGCAACTAGTTTCTTAATGGCAGCCTGAGTCATGGCCGATGCTTTAGATGCTGACGTCCTTTTGGGAGGCATTCTATCAACATAAGACAACACGAAATAAGAATGATATCACAAGTCTTAAAATGCAATGCTTATTTTTGAACTTTTAGCATTTTTTAACAATAGTGATATTAAAATCATATGGTATGGATTCTTATTTTGATACAGGTTCTAACAAAGTAATACACATCCTTTGGTATTACATTGTAGGATATAACGAAAAATTTTGAAATTTAAGATTTCTAGGAATGAACATTCAAACAAGCATCAGACTCTTTAGATTCCTCGGGGACTGGTTCACTTTCCAGTGGTCGTGGTATGATCCATAATGAGTTATCTAACTCTGCGAAGATAGATTCATCAAAGGGATAATCTGGTGGTGGTGTGGTTGACCTAACTGGTGATGAAGATCCTACTGATGGAGATATTGGAATAGGTAATTCAAAAGGTTTCTTAGTGTATAACACCCCGTGTTTTAGGGGACTTTGTCAATAAATTCACTATGTATTTTTAGTATTGTACGCGTTTGCTTTAAATCGTAATCGTTAAGTTAAATCGCGTAAGCTAAAAATTATCGTTCAATGTAAACGGGCATCAAACAATTAAATGTTTACATCAAGAAAGTGTTAAGTAATTATTTTGAGTATAATTATTAGCATTGTTCATTGTAGTTTTATTGGTTGCGTAAAGTGTTTACGTTTCGCGATAAAATACATTTGGGCATACCCGGAACCACCAAAACTTTTCTATGCTTCAACAAATACCCACAATTGTACCCAATACCCAAAATTTACTAAATATTATCATACATATGCATCTATGGCCGGATTTGTAGCAAGAGATACAAAGAAATATCACAAAGTCTTGCAACTTGCATTGTACATCCACTTTTCAATTAAACCATGAGACAATTTCAAGTAAAGGCCATACCTAGACCATAAGGACTTCCATGTTTACTCATCTTGTCTCAAAGACTTCCCATACACCTTTTTTACTAGTCTTGTATGTATATAAGTCTTGTATACTAGTAAGATAACATACACACTCTCAAAACACTTAAGAAAATCAACTCTCTTTCTCTCCTTTCTCTTGTTTGGCCACGACAACAACACACCACCCTAGACAATATAACACATTTACACACATACCTACATCATATCTAAGATGTCTTAAGTTGTTTGTAAGGTTTGGTTAAAGGTTTACAAGTATTGAAGCAAGTATTGCAAGATTAGGGTTTTCTTGGAAAACTAGGGTTTTCAAGTGTGCAAGCTTTGGTTTTTCATCTAAACAAGGGTTTAGATTGTGTTGGTTATCATCATACATCTCAATAAGGTTATCTAAAACTCTTTATGTCCTTACATTTATCATTTTATGCATATGTTAGTTTTATATAGCAAAATCACCATTAGGACACTTTTGACCATGTAAAATGGATTTTTACTTGTGATTATGGATTTGTACACTTTTACATATGATATGTTGTTGGTAATATCATGTTAAAATGGGTATACAAGTGTTGTACCATGTTGATTTGAGTATAAAAAGTGTATATACAAATTAAGGTTTTCAAAGTTAAGTTTCAAGTAAAAGTGTGTAAATGACTTGTTAATCTTGCTTCATGGACTTTTATTTATGTTATATGGATGCTAATATGATGTTATAATGGAAGTATAAGTCTTGTACACTCTTGGTGTAGGTATAAAAAGTTCATATATAAACTAGTAGTTAAAGTATACTTATGAAAGTTCTTATATAAATAAGTGTGTACACAAATGGATCTTGTGATTTCTTGGACATTTTTGGACAAATATGGACCTATGGACACTATTATATGTAAAACATATGATATAAAGACTTGTGAAGGAATTGTGGTATTTTAATTAGTTGGAAAGTATGTAAAACAAAAGTATATAATTAATTATATAAAAGCTATAAAAAGGGCTGTTTGGTTTCGAATTTCAAACAGTAGGTTTTACATTTTATAAAGATAGTACACCTCATGACGATTCCAAAAAGGTAAGAAACTCGAAAAACGGATTAATAACGAAAAAGATACGTAGTTTACGAGTTTTACGATAATAACCGGAGTTATAAAAGAATTTTTATAAAAACTTGTTATAAAAATTCTACAAACAGAAGGTTTGGTATTTTTATTAAATCACACATATTTTTAGGATTCCAAAACAATAAGAAACGTAATTTTTCAATTAAAAACGAAGAAGTTATGAATTACGCGAGTTTATATACTTAAAATGTATAAAAATACTTTTATAAAACTATTTTTATAAAAGTTACTGTTCATTCAAGTCTTAGTTTGATTGTCAAATCTTCATAATGTTTAATCATGTTTGATTTATTAATTTATGGATATAGTGTATCATTGTTCGGGCCATCATAATTCAGAGGTCATGTAGTAAACGTTTGAGGAGCCAAGACACTTTAAATCGTAAATCTAGCAAACTTGTCAAAACGTATACCCAAATGAAACCCCTCACATGAAGCTCCCTAGTAACGTGATACATGATAATGTTTTATAATATTTAAACATATATTTTTATAATTAATATAAAAATATAATATTTTAATAGTTTGCAAAATTGGCAAAATATACCCTTGGATTATAAACTTTTACGAGTTTAGTCCTTTATGTATAAAGTATATACAATTTAAACCTTTAACTTTGAAACTTGGCAAAATAGGTCCTTATAGTTATAACTTTGAATTAATGACATTTTCAGCCCTTTTAGTTATAGGTTTTAGAAAGTTATGATATATACCCTTATGCATGAAAATTGTATCGTTTTTAGTCCAAAATCCATAATAATGATATTTTTCAATATGAAAAGCAATTTTCAGGTTATAGCTTATTAATATAAGCTAGAATAAGAAGTTTTTACGTAACGAAAGTTTAAAATAACGATTCGTTAAGCTAGAAATCAAAACGGGTCATTTTAGGGTTTAAAAACGAAAACGCATAGGTTTTTAATTCAAATCTTTTCAAGACTTAATAAAGTGATTATAATATTGCTAGTTCAGCTTATTAGGATAGATTATAACAATATTTTACAAGATTAGCTTATAGATTAAATAAAAACACGAAATTAGGGTTTCGTGGTCAAGGTTTGGATCAAAACTTAAGAACGAATGGGTTTTGAGCTCTATAACTTTAACAAGTGTATATTCATGATCATATGAACATTATGAAAGTATTAAAACAGAGATGGAACCTTTAGAACCTGGGTTTGAGCTTATTGAATGGAAAAAGGGTAGAATGGGGTCGTTTGCTTTCGTACGCCTAGTATAACCTTCTCGGGGCTTCAAGGCTTGAACTCTTGGCTTCACTTCTTCTCTTTGGACTCTTAGAACTTCTCTTGATCAGACCTTAGACTCCATTGTTGAAAGATAGAAAGAAATGAAGGTGTGAGTTTAAAGTAGAAAGGGTGTGCCTATTTATAATGTAAAAACACATTGGAGCCCAAGTTTTACTAGCAAGGTGGCAAGTATTCTTGAAGACCAGGTGTTAGGAGTAGATTAGGGAGCAAGTTTTGATGACTAAGGTGCTTAGAAATTAGCTAGGATGAGGTGGATAGGTTTTGTGGTGCCGCTGCTAATGTGGAGCAAAAGAGAGTGATGCGGAGCCTTGGTGACCAAGTCAGAAGCTTAGAGGTGCTTGTGTGCTGCTTGTTGCTGAAGTAGGAGGGTCATGGAGCTAGATGCTTGCTTGGTTGTATGATAAAAATGGGCAGAAACATGCAAAAAGGTGTACGGGTTCAAAAGTGAAATGGGTTAGGGTTTCTAGCTCATTTTTCGTGTACATTGATGTCATAAAGATTGAATATGGATTGTAAAGTTGTAGATTAGTGTTTACAACTGAATTTGATAATTGGTTTAGGTTTAGAACGGGTAAAAACAAAGAAACGGGTCACGGTTTAGAAACTAGCTCGGGTTAGGGTTTCTTGGTTTGATTTCATGAAATTTTATGATGAAAAGGAAAATGAAGTGTAAATATAGTGCATTGATTGCTTGTAACTTGTACTTAATGGGTTGTATGGAATTCTTTAAGAAAACGAAGGTAAAATGGTTATTTTGGATATCGTGCATTAATGACTTATACATTATGCTTTAAAGGCTTGTACCTTATTTTGGAAGGAATTCATATGTCAAATAAGATGTTATATTACTTGTACATGTGCTTTGATTACTTATACATTCACTTTGAATGTGTACATTACACAAAATTAGGGATTAGGCATAAACGTTAACGGTTTATGTTCATTTGATTATATTGTTGTGAAAACTTTATTAAATATATAACGTACATGTTATAGAGGATAATAGATTATTGAATTGACATATTGTAATGTAAACAAAGATAGAAATAGGCATAGGTCGTTGCGAGAGCTTGTTTACTTTTGAAATGTAAGTCATGAATCTTCTTCATTTTCTCTTTGTAGATTAAAGAGTTCTCGTAGGCTTGATCTCGGAGTTCATTTAATTCATTCAATTGAACTTCCGGTGATCACCCGCGATCTTAAGGTCAAAATTGCAATGTTTCAAGGCCCAATAGGCCTTGTGTTCTAGTTCGATAGGAAGATGACAAGCCTTTCCATACACTAGCTTATAAGGAGTGCACCCGATGGGTGTTTTAAAAGCGGTACGGAAGGCCCACAAGGCGTCATCTAACTTATCGGACCATGAAGCACGGTTTTCACCTACGGTCCTTTCCAAGATACGTTTCAAACCGAGATTGGAAACCTCAACTTGCCCACTTGTTTGTGGGTGATACGCGGTGGAGAGACGGTGAGTAACTCCATATTTAAGCATGACCTTTGCGAACTGGTCATTACAAAAATGGGTACCGTGATCACTAATGATAGCACGAGGGGTCCCAAATCGGGCAAAGAGCGATTTTAAAAATTTGTAAACAACTCGGGCGACATTGGTGGGGAGCGCTTTCGCTTCAACCCATTTCGACAAATAATCGATGGCCATGAGTATATACTTGTTCCCTCGTGAAGACGGGAATGGGCCCATGAAGTCGATGCCCCAAACGTCAAAAATCTCACAAACTTGAATTGCGTTTTGAGGCATTTCATCTCGTTGTGAGATTTTTCCCTGACGTTGACAAGCGTCACAACATGTGATCAAGTCATGGGCATCACGGTAAATGGTAAGCCAAAAGAATCCTGAGTCGAAGACTTTCTTGGCGGTGTAGTTGGCACCATAATGTCCCCCGGTAGGCCCATTATGGCAAGCTGTGAGGATATCAACAGCTTCTTGGCCGTAAACACACCGCCGGATCACTTGATCCTCATAAATCTTAAACAAATAGGGTTCGTCCCAAAAGTAGTGCTTAACATCCTTGAAAAACTTGTTCTTTTGCTGGGACGACATCCCTTTAATCACAAATTTCCCCGCATGGTAGTTTGCAATGTCGGCAAACCATGGGGTACTAGAATCACCACAAAAGGTAACCATACCAAGAGTCTCGAGAGGAAATGTTTCGGTAATTTCCTTGTTTTTGAGAACATCTTGGTGGGGATTTTCAAGTCTTGATAAGTGGTCGGCCGCATGATTCTCCGCTCATTTTTATCACGAATAATGACATCAAATTTTTAGAGTAGGAGAATCCACTGGAGCAATCTCGTCTTAGCATCTTGCTTGGCAAGAAGATATTTGAGAGCCGAGTGGTCCGTATACACTATGGTCTTCGACAAGACTAAGTAAGGCCAGAATTTCTCAAAAGCATACACTACGGCTAATAATTATTTCTCCGTCGTAGTGTAATGTGCTTGAGCATCCGTCATGGTCTTACTAGCATAGTGTATAGGCTAAAAATGTTTGGTCTTACGTTGCCCCAAGACTGCACCTACCGCGTAATCACTAGCATCACACATAATTTCGAATGGTAGGTCCCAATCGGGGGCAACTAAAATTGGAGCTTCGGTTAACTTCTTCTTAAGTATATTAAACGATTCAATACATTCTTTCGAGAAGATGAAAGGGGTATCTTTTTCAAGAAGATGGGTCATCGGCCGGGCTATTTTAGAAAAGTCTTGAATAAATCGACGATAGAACCCGGCGTGACCTAAAAAACTTCGAATGCCTTTAACGGAAGTCGGATGAGGGAGTTTAGCTATAACATCAACTTTAGCTTTGTCGACCTCAATCCCGGACTTTGAAATCTTATGTCCTAGAACAATGCCTTCTTTTACCATAAAATGGCATTTCTCCCAATTTAGAACTAAATTAGTGTCTTCGCACCGTTTGAGCATTTTGTCTAAATGGGAGAGGCATGAGGAGAAAGAATCCCCGAAGACCGAGAAATCGTCCATGAAGACCTCCATTGTTTCCTCGATCATATCGTGGAAAATGGCCATCATGCACCTTTGGAACGTGCCCGGAGCATTACATAAGCCGAAAGGCATGCGTCGGTAGGCAAACGTCCCATAAGGGCAAGTGAAGGTGGTCTTCTCTTGGTCTTGCGGGTCAATAGGAATTTGAAAGTATCCCGAGAAACCATCTAGAAAACAATAGTATTCGTTTCCCGCGAGTCTCTCAAGCATTTGGTCCATAAACGGTAACGGGAAATGATCTTTACGAGTGGCATCATTTAACTTTCGGTAGTCAATGCATACACGCCATCCCGTAACTAATCGAGTAGGTATCAACTCATTATCATCATTTTCAATTACGGTTATACCGCCCTTCTTAGGCACACAATGAACGGGGCTAACCCACGGGCTATCGGAGATAGGATAAATCAATCCGGCATCAAGGAGTTTGATAACTTCCTTTTTGATAACCTCATGAATTTTTGGGTTAACCCGTCTTTGATGTTGAATTGCCGGTTTAGAGTCATCCTCCATTAATATTTTGTGAGTACAAAATTGAGGGTCAATGCCCTTTATATATTGCCGATTGGCCCGTTTGTATGACTTAAGAACTTTTAAAAGGGAGACTTTTTCTTCATCTTTTAATTCCTTGGAAATTATGACGGGCAATTTATCGGTTCCTTCTAAAAACGCGTATTCAAGATGAGACGGTAAATCCTTAAGCTCAAGCTCGGGAGGATCATCAATAAAAGATTTTATCATTTTAATTTCCTCAAATGAATTCCTTCGAGGGATAGGATATGAATGGATCATCATTTAATAACTTCTCGAGTAGAAGAAGGTCTCCCTCCAAATCAAAGTCGGCATCATCAATTCCCAGTGGAATTGAATCATTTGTAAGACAAGCTTCGATTTCTTCCAAAATGAAGTCACCTCCTTCAGAAGGAGTGAGAGAAGGAAAAGAATTAGAAAGAATAGGATCTAAAGACGGAGTGGGATTGCCACTTTTAGAACTATCCGAAAAACCGAGCACTTCTTGAGCATACTCCTCACATGAGACATCGATGACATCGATTTGATTAACCGATTTAGCATTATTGTAGGAGTATCTCGAAGTTTGACCAACTTTAAAGGTTATGGCTTCATCATCAACTCGGAGAGTTAATTCTTCACCGTAAACATCAATCAAAGCACGTGCCTTCCAAAAAAGGGACACCCAATACTTAAGGGAACCCGAGTATCACAACATAGCAACGACTACAAGTCAGCCGTAAATATATAACTAATTCCTACTTTAACAAAGACATCTTCGGCAATAGCGGATGCACTAGTAGTCGATCGGTCTGCAAGTTCAAGAATCATTTGAGTAGGAGTAGGTTCGGGGAGTGAGAGCTTCTTCCATATGGATAGAGGCATCAAGTTGATACTTGCACCAAGATCGGCCAAGGCTAAGCATTCAACTATCTCTGGAAAATCACATGGAATAAGAAACTTGTCGGGATCTCCATGTTTTTCAGGCAACTTTTTTTGCATAACTGCCGAACAATTCTCATTAACTGGTGTTTTGGCTAAGTCAAATAATTTTTCTTTGTTATTAAGGAGACTTTTAAACATTGAAGCAAATTTCGGCATATGTAGAAGAGCATCCGCGAAACTGACTCGAAATTAATTCCTAAAATATTTCAACTACCTTCGAAGCAATATTATCATCTTTTCACTGAGTTTTTGCTTGTAGAGCTCTTTGAATTAAAAGGGATAGCTTGTTTTAGGCTTATGAGCGATAACGGCTCGATCAAATGGAGCTTGAATTTGGACTACCGGAGGTTGCACCGTATCCTTTGTTACCTCGGGTTCCCGTTCCACCACCTTTGTAAGAGGCAGATAAAGGAGGTTGAATATGGAGTCCAGCATAAGAAATTATACTGCTTCGTTGTGGTGATTGCTTTTCAAGTCACCCTCGGGTTAGCAACTTGTTGCTGAGTAAGTGAACCCGAGCCTGAAGTAGAAGCGGTATTCATTTGAAAAAAAACTACTCATCGTGTTCTTAATATCATTCGTTAATTCATTCTTTAACTCATTCTTGAATGCATTGTTTTGTCTTGTCAACGTATTATCCATCTCTTTCTTTAATTCTGTCCTCATATTGGTTATTTGATTTTGCATTATTTTCATATTAACGCCATTTGTCTCAATAAGTAGGCACGAGAGATCGTTTGAAGGTCCAACTTGATGTGGAGCTTGATAATTCTGGTTACCTTGATTGAAATTATTTCCTCGATTCTGGTTAAACCCTTGATTTCGCACATTCGGTTGAGCAAAACCGGGTGGTCAAAACTGATTAGCTATACTCTGGGGACGATAACCGGTATTTCCCTGATTGTAGTTCACTGCGGCTGCTGAAACATATCCTTGAATATTGTCTTGATAGCCCAAAAAAGTGTTGCCATCGGTGGCAGGACACTGTCGGTAAGAATGAGCACCGCCACAAGTAACACAAGATTCCTCAACAGCTTTTACGGAAGCTGGAGCTGGGGTTACTTGATGTTGTTTAAACATCGCGTCATATGCACTAGTCTACGACACTGCTATCTCTTAAGATCCACATACTTGCTTTCACTTGAGAAACAAAATCGATTGTTTCTTGAATTACGAACTTTTTGATTTTGTTTTCAATAAGTTTTCAACACATCTTGGTGCACTTCTTCCCAAAGATGAACCGGCGGCAGAATTCAAAGAATCTTGATCGGATGGGTTTAAACCATTGTAGAAGGTATCGAGTTGATGCAATTCAGTAAAACCGTGATGTGGGCATGCACGAAGGAGATCCTTGAATCGGTCCCATGCCTCACTAAATGTTTCCTCAAACTTTTGTTGAAAATTTGAAATTTCATTCCGGAGATTTGTTGTTTTTGAGGGAGGAAAGAAATGGTTAATAAACTTGGACACAAGATCGTCCCAAGTGAGAATAGAACGAGAAGGTTCTTTGTCAAGCCAAATCCGGGCTGGACCATCGATAGAAAATGGAAAAAGCATAAGCTTAATCGATGTCTCGGGCACATCTTTGTACTTCAACGTAGAAGTAATCTTGTTAAAATATCGAATATGAGCATGAGGATCTTCTTTCTCAAAACCGAAGAATTGTTTTGAAGTTACAAGATTGATTAGACTATGCTTGAGCTCGAAATGCTCAGCGGGAATGGGTGGTACTACGATTGCCTCCGCATAACCCTCGGTGGGTGCACGGAGTAATTCTGCCATATACTTGATATGCCATCGTAACTACGGAGTCTCTTCAAGAGCGACGTTCGACTCTTTGTTTAAAACGTCATACGATTACGACTTTATCGGATTCGTAGAAGTATGATTCGTAGAAGTTCACCAAAGAATTTTGAAGAAGAGCGAGTTTTTATACACTAAGAACAAAAAAAGATAAAATTAAAAATAAAAAATAATTTTGGAAACGATAATCAAACAAGTTACGGTAGCTCATTAGAAAACGCACAAAAAGCGTAGATGCGGTAGCGAGAAGCGTTTAAAAACCTTCTCCTTTCGGGTCGAAGTTCGTAGGATCAACCCTCCTTAAACCTCTCTTAAAGTTTGTAATCTAAAAGTGAGCCGATTTCACAAGTGACACAACGATTGTTTTTGTTGTTTTACACTTTTTTGGGTTTTTTAAATACTTTAGGAAAAATATTTTTGGTTTTTTTTATTCTAATAAATCTACGAAAATAAATCGAGAAAAATAAAATATTTTTGTATTTTTGAAGTTTTATATAAAAGAAAATAAAATGATAACTTCACGAGGAAGGGTCTTCAAAACACTAATCTTCAAGCTTCAACGCGATATTCGATACACACTTCCCCGGCAGCGGTGCCAAAAATTGATTGATCCCGATACGTATATAAGGATAATATCAATAATAGTATAGTAATAAATATTCCGTAAGGATTTAAGAAGATTACTTTTATCCAAAGTAAAATTCAAAACCTTCGGAGCGTATCCCGACGAAGCGTGAATTGAGAATCGGTTAAGTTTGTGATCGCGTGCTTTGAATGATTTCAAGGATTTTGGTTTTTGATTCTATTTCTACAACTAACATGCAAAAAAAATAAAGGCAAGCTAAAAATAAAAGCAATTAAGATTAAAGCACAAAAATGATAACGGGAATCTAAAAACGCGACTTAATATCTAAACTATTAAAATTTAACCTTAAAACTATTTTTTTTATTTTTTATAAATCCTAAATGAATAAAAGATAATTGGAAGAAAAAGTAATTATAATTATTTTTTTATTTTATTTATTATGAATTAAAAACTATTTAAATCTAAATTAATTATTAAAAATAGACAACTAATTGTTAAAATTCTGGAAAAATTAGGAAAAATACTTTAAACTATTTAGAATCTAGGAAAATTGAAAACTGGAAAAGTTGCTAAACGAATAAGCAGTAAATAAGCTTAAAAAGTTGCTAAACTCCTTCCTTAAACTATACACACTAAAAGCTCATGTTACATCGAAGCTAAAACTCTTTAATCCAATATAACAACCCTAATGATGGACTAATATCATCTATACTATATGTAAAGACTCTCTACCATCATTTTATATCTTCATTATATCTTTTATTTACTTTTTACTTTTATGTTAAACACTTACAACTTTCTGCTCAAATGCAGAATTTTTACCCAACTTGTACGACCCAAAACCCATCCCAAAACGTATCCATAATTCCTACAAAAATTCACACATGACCCCACATGTGTATATTAAGTTCCCTCAAAAGACCATGCATCCATTCAATGCATAAGTATACATTTGAAAATCAAACTTACAAAATGGGTCACTTCTATCTGATTGCCACTAAAAACGTTTTGACTACCAAACCCAACAAAAAATTAAATTTATATCCTTAGCCCTTTTAGGGTTTCTTAATAGACATATGAAAGTTACTTTCTATAAAAAGGCTTAATTTAAAACACTTCTTAAGTAGGGTTTTCACCTTACTTAAGTTGACTCAAAATTTGTCTGAAAACACAGTTTTGACAACGAATCGTGTAACCATTATTTAATTGACTTCCCTACCTTAAACACTGTTGAGGCCAGATTTTTTGAAAAGAAGATTCAAAATTCTTCAGTTTAAAAAAAAGAATCAATCATTTGTCCTTCTCCATCATGAATGAAAAACAGTCCAAGAACACACCAATAATTCTGCTCACCCTAAAATCAAGAAACAAGCAATCCAAACGATTCAACATGCAAATTATAACTCTAATTAACCCAAATCATCATTGCATCATTAAAATTAAACAATAAACCTTATCTTTAACAAAAACCCAAATATCCATCATATAAAATGTTACAAGAATGAAGGAATTAAACAAGACTAACGAGCTTACCTTGAATACTAGAACCTAATAACGATTCTTGAGGTTTTTCTTGGATCAACAATGGAACTCCTCCTTGTTCTTAGGGCTTAGTCGACTGAAAATAGGGGTAGGAGGCTGCATTGGGTCGTTCTTAGGGTGGGGAGGAAGTATTAGTGGATTAGGTCTCTTCTAATTTACCTAAATGGCATCCTAACCCCCCCTATAATGCCAATTTTATCAAATTTTCACCTTAAACCCAATTTTTATACAAAACCGATCGGCCATATGTATAATTACATATATATTTTTGTATTTAATTATTAATTACATATTTACTTGCATTACCTTAAGTTTTTACAAAAACCTATGCTAGTTTGATTAAACCTTTTACATAAACGCAATAAACCGCACTTTCTAAAAATAACTTTTCATTTCCAAATTCACCTGCTATTTATGGAAAGTTTGATACAAACTTCCATATTTCAACCATATCATTCCCTTCATAAAGCACCCATATTCAATAAACGCTTAACCTTTAAATCAAGTATTACTTACATTGCCATGCAAAGGTCTTACAATTTCCATTAAGCACCACAACTGGAACAAATGGAATACTTATCTCCAACTCATATGCACATAAAATAAGATAATCAATACCTTAAAATGATATCATGCACCAATATAAACCACTTAACAACGAAAAAAAAAAAAAAAAATACAAAAAGATCACATAGCACACAAGAATCACACAAACTGAGAAATAAGTTAAAATCTAAAGGTATAAACTAAACCGCTCAAACCACGGTTGTCACAGTATCCCCTCCTTATGGGAAACCTCGTCCGTTATTCAAATGTCTGATCATCAACACGATCAACAAATAGCTGAGGATACTTAGACTTCATATACTCCTCACGTTCCCAAGTAAACTTTGGGCCACGTTTAGAGTTCCATCGAACCTTCACAATAGGTATTCTACTACGCTTTAAACTTGTAACATCACAATCCATAATCTCTACTGGTTCTTTGATAAAACATAAAGTCTTGTCGATTTTAATTTCATCCAACGATACATGCAAACTATCTTTGGCTAAACACTTTCTCAAATTCGACACACGGAATGTGTCATGCACATCAGCCAATTCCTCAGGCAACCTTAATAGATAAGCAACCAGGCCGATTCTCTCAAGAATCTCAAATGGTCCGACATACCTAGGCGATAACTTTTTTTTCTTCCCCAAAACACATTACACCTCTCCATGGTGACACTTTTAACAACACCTTATCTCCAATCTCGTATTCAACCAACTTATGTCCACTGCTCGCATAACTCTTTTGACGATCTCTCACCGCTTGGATTTTTTTTTCATAACCACTACCTTATCAACATTTCCTGCACCAACTCAGGTCAAAATCAACTACCTTCACCAATCTGAGCTCATAGAACGGACGACCTACACTTCCTTCCATATAGTGCTTCAAAATGGAGCACATTAAATACCCGAATGCTAACTATAACCAACAAGAAACATCCAACTACATGAGCCACACCTGTCCTCGAGGAAACCCCTCAAAAGCCTTAAGTTGTATAACAACGTGATTCATATCTTAACCTCGCAACTCATCAAACAAGAACTGTCTTGAAATTAAGATATGAGTTGTTACAAAACTCAACGTTTTTGAAGAATCAAACCGACTTCAGGTTTACATCAAATTTAACACCAATCAAATAACTTCTGATACTCAACTAACAATAGATGTACATCCCAACTACCACCAAAGACAATATAAACTCTTGCCAATATTTTTTTTCCATCTTATAATCTATACATATAGCTATAAAATTGGCTGACTTATACCTTCCTTTACAATACCCCAAATCGTACCATATCCACCATCTGATCTCAACAACGTAATGATAACATTCATAGTAATATGCCACATTTCCACTCAGATACCTCTGGTTGATGAAGCAACCCGATGGTCTCTGATGTTCAGCCTTCACCTTTGAGCAAGTCACAACACCTAATAATATACGTATTTATATCTTTCTTCATACCTAGCCACCAATATATGTTTCCACATCTCAAGAGTAAAGATCATTGCACCCAACTTTAAACCATGCGTGGCATAGTTCTTCTCGTAAATTTCCAATTGCCGCGAGGCATACACAATCACCTTATTTCTTTACACGAGTACACTTTCTAATCCTTGATTTGACGCATCACAGTAAACCACAACATCTTCTGATCCATCAAGCAATTGATAATATTGTTGCAGAATTTTAATCAACCTCATGCTACTGAATCTCTTAAACTATAAAAATTACAAAAGTGAGGTTTTCACCCCTAGAAAGCCACTTAAGTCTAGTTTTTATAACATTTGGCCAATCAATCAACCCATTTACCAATCAACGGGAAATAAATTTTTACTAATCATAACTCCAACCAGAAAGTTTTCTGAATTTCGAACGCTTACGATTTTGGCCATATATCCTATTCCACAATAGCAGTCAAGTTGATTCCAATTGGAGGTAAAAGCTTATGATGTCTATTTGTTAACCATGCTTTAAAACCTAGGCCTACTATCCAAAAACCTGGAGCAAGACATGTTTTCCAACAGCAGCTCTAGATTTGGTCCGCAACCGTAAAATAACCATAACTCCTTCATCCGAAATCGTTACAAGAGTATCCAACTCACCATATGAAGCTTAAGACTCATTCTAACCAAATATGAAATTTACTCAGTAGCTATAGACAAAATTTGGGGAACAAGCTCCGTTTATCTGCTGTCCTAAAACAGTCTATATTTTATACCTATAACTCGATCGCCATCACTTGCAATTCCACAATTTATCCAACACGAGGCTACAATACATTGAAGTAATTAATCTAACACCTATCTCACATCACTTACACCATCAATTCAAAACCAACCATGTCCCTGACTTTCATGCTCATAAGAACCTTAAATCAATAACATACATTATCATAAAATCACAACAAGGCAACACCTCACTCATACTTTTGATTCTTCCGTGTCAATGTAGTAAGAAGTTTAGCAATCTTGGAAAATTTACCCTTGACAAGCAACTACTCATTCCGCTACTCATTCTTTAACATTTCCAAAACTAATTTCAAATGAACTTCATGATCCTCCTAATACTTCTAGTAGATCAAGATATCCTTGATAAACACCATAACAAACTTTTCTAAATACAACTTGCACACCCCGTTCATTTAGTACATGAAAACGCTTGGTGTTTTTTTTCCAATCCTAAAGGCATATTGGTGATCCCGAAGTTGTCCCATACCACGCTCTAAAATGATTAATATTTGAAAATATCCTCTTAATCACTTCAACAGATAATAATCAGATCAGGGTCTAGAACTTAGGAGAAATAACGCGATCCTTGCAACAATCTAACAAGTCTTTAATCCTGGGGGGATTCTTAATGGTCAGATTGTCTAACTCTCGATAGTCAATTCACATACAAAATAAACCGTCCTTTTTCTCAACAAACAACACGCGAGCGCCCCACGAAGAGTGACTTAGCCTAATAGAGTGCATTATTAACCAAAGTCTAAGGGTTACGAACAATGAATAGCGTAGCGACGGATATCAAATGAAAGGCTAGGAAACTGATAAGGGATTTCACAGACGCTAAATAGATCAAACCAAATTTCATGAGAACACCTTAAAAGAAAAAGGGAATAACGTTCCGACAGCAAACGAAATCGACAGAATCAACAATTTGTTCCGACAACACAACACCTTACAATTGACCAATACCCATCAAAATGAAAGATAGAAATCATATAACAATAAACTGACTTTACTCAAAGAACCAACAAAATACTTTTAATAACTATTTTGAGTATAAAAATAATGTAAGAAAGACGTCTAAAATAAAAAAATTGATTTTAAATCTCGAAATCGTCTTGAATATAATCTTCATTAAAATCTATTTTAAACATGGTTATTATAGGAAAATCATGGACTTCTAACCTGTTTAGAAAAAAATTAGATTTATCAAGCATAAAATAAGTAATTTCAGATTTTATTTGTAATAATTTTTTTTTAGACATATCTTAATCATAAATGTTATTTTAGACCTGAATTTCATAGTTATATAGAGACGTTAACATTAACTAGTGCCACGTTGTATTCATACAATGAATAATAATAAAAATATCGTTTTCTCCCAAACCTCATCAAGATATATTTCCAAAAGATTTTACTTTTAAAATGCGTAGCATTAAACAAAAGACATCGTAATACCAAAAAGGATAACGAAATACTGTAAGGCTTTAACACAACCTATTCCCTTAAAAGAGCAAATATACCAAAACCAATAATCAGAATAACAGTCAAACGAACACGCACCAGTTCAACTCATGCAAAGACATTGCAAACCAAGAGAAGACATAAAGACCTCGTCTGCAATAACGATCCAAAATAAAAACCCATAGAAAACATGGTACTAACTGACGTAACCATGTTAAAAAACCAAAGTATGTATATAGGAAGGGATCACATATCCTGTACTAATTTGTCACAACTCAAGAACTCCTAAACAAAATATTGATATTCAATAGAAATTAAAAGCAATGAATAATCCGACGAATACGTACCCAATATCCGCCAAGCAAATACAAACAACCAATATATATCAAGACACCAAAATGGAAAAGATAAATCATTTGTATCGGCATGGCACAAACAAGGAATGCTAAGATGCGAGTAAGATCTCCGAATGCATAATCAAGTGAACGAACCACTTAATATTCACGATATTATAAATAAGAGGTATTCGGGATCTCCAATAAATATATATAGAAGGAAAACTATTGTCTACTTAACAAATGCCCATGATTTTTGACTTATCCATACCTGCACACACAAAACACAAATACAAGCATATTTTTGGTCTGTTTTGGGTTTATTTGGGTTATTTTAAGTATAAATAGATATGTGTATTCTACACTTATCAGGTTACAAGTCCACGTGTGTGATACCTTTATAATTATGTTGGCCACCATAATTATAAGTGCATCCTTTCACACGTGTACTCACTTCCAAGACTACACATCTCGATGATAACACACATATAAGCACATATACCACATTGCACATCTTAATCTACTTTAATATAACTTAAGAATGATGCCCCAACAAAGAATAACTTACTTATATAAAAATAAAATCGAAAACGACATAAAGGAACGAAATTCTCGCAGCGCCACCAAAATACAAAAATATTCGAAAGAAATAATCAATAACAACGTGACGAGGTAAAAGATGGAATAACTTATGTTAGGCCTCGCTTGGGTTTGACTTTGCCTTCGCAAGAGTCACCCGACTCCGCAGGTCCAGAACTACTATGAGCATCCTAGTTATGCTACTAAAAGCTCATATCATATTATGCATCTACGCGAAGGACTCCTAGGTTGAAAATCAAACTTACAAACTAGTCACTTTCGGATCTGATTGCACACTAAAAAGTTTCAACTTCAAAACTCAACTTAAAATTAATTTTAGCCTTTGCCCTTTTAAATTTTCTTAATAGACATATGAAAGTTACTTTCTGTAAAAGGGCTTAATTTAAAACACTTCTTAAGTAGGGTTTTCACCTCACTTAAGTTGACTCAAAATTCGTCTGAAACACTAAATTTAGGTTTAGGGTTTAGGGTTTAGGGTTTAGGGTTTAGGGTTTAGGGTTTAGGGTTTAGGGTTTAGGGTTTAGGGTTATAGTCTAGGCTCAATCACCTACTTCTCTATAACCATTGGCTCTGATACCAATCTGTCACACCCCGCCAAGGCGGAAGCACGAGGTGGAACTTCATGGATATCATTACAACACAATGGCGTCTACTATAGAGATACTAAAAGGAAAAGAAAATAATCACAGAGGACACTATGTGTCATAACAATACCCAACACAAGATAAAGGAGTCTTGCATTATCAAGTAATGTCATACACGCAAATGCATAAACCACATAAAAGTAAATCAATCCCAGACTTAAATTATCCAACATAACATAAGTCTAAATAAAAATAAAAATAACTCCATAAGTCAATCTTAAGGTCTCTCTAGCCACTTCTCCTAGCATCATTAGTCTCAAACTGAATACCTGAAAATGATGCTCAAAAACGTCAACATAAAGTTGGTGAGAGTCATAGGTTTAAGACACGAATTAAAATTTATCCAACCATTACTGTGATAAAAAGAAAACACTGCATAGAAATAAACGAGCTATCATACATGCTAACACGCAAGACAACAAACCAACCACATTTGGGTAGGAACGTTACCCCTGATCCACAACAATCCAAGAGGGGCAGGCGTGCCCTCGACCCAAGTCATGACTCCACTTGATCACATCACAACACATCAAAAGGGGCAGGAACGTGCCCACGATCCAAGCCAACCCGGCTCCAATTGACCACATCGATATACATTTAGCACATACACATAATAGTCACGTAAAGTCCATGCATCTTAGACAACCAATTATCACAGTAATCAAATCATTTCAAACCATTTGCATCATTTTCACCCCAATAAAATCATAAGAAAAGAGGGGATATGAAACTCACCTGATGCGCTGCTACAAGCAAATTACAACTCCTTGCTCAAAACTATAAAAATAAACTTTCGTTACAATTGGCAAACTAAAACGCCTAAACCAATGCATCAACTCTTAATGATGGATTATTATACTCTAAGTTATACTCCTACAACATTTTTCTTATCATTTTATAACATCATTTAACCTTTTATACCTTTTATACCTTTTCACACTTGTTCTTCACCCTTTACTAATTTTCTGCATAAAACGTATATTTTTCACCTGACAAGTGTGACCAAAAACCCAAACCAAATGGTGTCTAAAATTCTACCAAAATTTCACAGCCTTCCTACATGTCTTATGAGACCCCAAAAGTTGCCCCGTATATCCTATCCTTTTATAAACCTTGTTTAGAAAATTGTTTTCACAAGCTATCCCAGATTTGCCCGAAAACTGACCGATCAAAAGTTTGGTACAAGCTGACCACTTTAAAATTAGTATTATTTTCTGAAAAACATCAGAGACCTCACACAATATACGAACTAACCACAAACCAAGTTTTAGCTTCCAGTATGATGTCTAAGTATTTTATAAAAATTCAACACCAAAAGTCAGAAAATTGGCAGTTTTGATGACGAGTATTGCAACTGATATTTAACCCCCTTCCCTACCATAAAAACTTGAAAGGCTTAGTTTTCTGGAAACTAGACTCTCTGTAGATGATTTTAGGCTTTTGACATAATCTTAAAAGCTATTCCGGATGATTGAGGTATGATCGTTTTAAAGTTGACCCCAAAAATAAAAAACTATGCCTGATTTTCAGTTACGGAATTTAATAACACCAACACTTAATAACTTCATTAATTTAATCTTAATTATGCATTAATCATCATCATTTCATTAATTACTTATAAAATTCTATATTTATCAAAACCCTAATTTTTTTAAAACCCTAATTAATTTTCTTTTTATTAATAATTACTTATTTTCCATCAAGGACTTGATTACAAAATTAATATAGTAACCTAATGATTAAACTATGACTTACTTGATAAAAAAAAAATTCTTTTTTCTTGCGGGGGTGGGGCGGGGGGGGGAGGGGGGGGGGGCTCGGTTGCCGTCCGTTCCACAAGGGGAGGAGGGGAAGAAAAATGATTTTATGATCCCTAATCTTGTACTTATACTCTTTAATATCCTATTTTAATTAAAACTCTAAATTTTTTTTTTCCTTCTAACCGACTAAACCAATCGGCCCATTATTATTATTATTATTATTATTATTATTTTTTTTATTTTACTAATTACCTTAAATTTTTGCAATTATTTAAGCCCATTTTAAATATCGAAAACACACCACTTTTTTTTTCTATAATGCAAATTACTTACACTTTAAAGAAAAAAACATATCATTTCTATTCTCACTTACTATAAATGGAAAGTTTAGCACAAACTCCCATATTTCAACTATATCTTTCTATCTCGCCTCACACATATTTAATAAACGCCAAAACCCTCAAAACCAAAGATCGACGTAGCAAAGCTTGCAATACTCGACCTATTTTCCAACATTCTACACTCAAATCAAAATATTCCACATACCATCATACACATGCTCATAAAAGGATGACCATAAAATCCTAAGATGATCCCCTGCATGCATAATTACTTTACATAACAAGCAAAATGATCACATAGCACGCAAAACACATATAAATAAGCACAAAAGCTAAAATCTAAAGCATACGCTAACCTGCTCAACCTCGGTTGTCACACTAGACCTTGGTTTGGGATATATTTTTATAAGTTTTCTAAAGTCTACTTGAGGACAAGTAGGATTCAAGTGGGGGGATATTTGATGACATCAAATAAGGTCATAATATTAGCATCATTTATCCCACTTATGTTGCTTGTTTTACAATGTTTTATATGAGATTTGGTACTTAATCATTTATGTTTGTTAATCTCAGTAAATATCAAGCAATTGGATAAATATTTAAGAAAGAACGTGTTTTGGAGCTTAAACGAAGAATTCAAGAAGTCTAATGTTCCTGACATTCAATACGTCGTATTATTCTAGATCCTATATGCCGTATCAAAAGACTTGGACGAATTCAAGACCATTTCCTGACTTTGAAGAATACGTTATATCCAATTCATCAGATACGCTGTATATGAAACCTTGGTCTACATTCAATGTAACACGATCTCAAGCCTATACGCCGTTCCAACCACGGGTACGCCGTATAAGAAGCAAATAACGAATACTCTCCAGAAGATTAAGCTGGAGCCTTGCCAAGTACTGGTATAAGCAGTATCAAAACACCTATGAATAAGGCGTATAGGGCATTTTCTTGTAGAGGTTATATAAATACCGAACCCTAAAAAGAATTTGTATGCAAGTGAAGCCCTATAACCACCAAGTGACTTAGGAAGCATTTATAAATGGCAGAAATAGGATCCGCAAGGAGCCTCAAGATCATAGGAAACTACTTGTAATCTTCACACAACCCAATACGGACATCTCGGTTATCGATCTTTTACTTTGTTAGTTCATATATGAAAAACCTTGTGATTTTTACAATGCCTATCGGCTTATTACCCTTTAGGTATCAAACACATGTTTAAGAAAGTTTAATAGTTTGGTTTATCTTATTCTCACAATTGTTTCTACTTGTTGTATGTTAATTATGTGTATTACCATGATACTTGTTTATATTTCAATTATGCGTTTAATCTATCATTTCATCTGGTATCTAGGTTAATATGGGGACAAGTAGAGCTAGAGTTTGGATAGAACTTCACATAGCTTAGTGTGTGTGCTTGGTAATCATAGTATAATGAATTAAACGTCCTGACGTGCCTCCCTAGTTTAAAGAGTGGTAGACTATGTGGTGACTTAGGATTACAAATAACATTGTGTGGCTTTGCTTTGGGTTACGATGGACTGTAGACTACCAAGTGCATGTATGTGATTGAACATAAGTGGGTAAAGTCTCGATGAGCTAGGTTTTGATATTCACCAGTATTGACT
Source organism: Tanacetum coccineum (assembly GCA_026074375.1). Lineage (NCBI taxonomy): Eukaryota > Viridiplantae > Streptophyta > Magnoliopsida > Asterales > Asteraceae > Tanacetum > Tanacetum coccineum. The sequence goes on along the minus strand of BQNB010022690.1, from coordinate 35,491 downwards.
CCTAAGATAGATTATAATTAACAGATGTATGCTTATGAGACGTTCTATAACAACCCAGAATTTTCATCAAAAGCAAAATCAACTTATTTTATTATGATCACAAATCTACGGGGAAATTTTTCGCTTTATTACATTACTTGCATTACCAATATCTCAATATGCAATGTACTTCGAATAATCTAAAGTTGACGAGCCCAACAGACAACCTACCTATGCCATCTATATCTATTTATATGTCAAGCAAACATCATAACATATCAAGTCGATACTTAATATCACTATTACATAAGTCATCTACTCTTATAATGTACCATTTGGCAACATAATTCATGAGGGCTTTAAAACCGTTTCGTATTACTCTAAAACCTAATCTGACATGATAAGGTTAATTTCTAAAAGTGTAACGACCTACTCCGGATAAGGTGGCCGATACATCATATTCTATGGTGTACATATCAAATAGGCATAATAAAGCATAAAGTCATAAATGATATCATAGGACAGATGGGAAAAGCGGAATAACATCGGCTCCCAATATGAGACCAACATGAATCGTAAAAGAAAGTCTAAAGGACGAAAACAGGTGTCCAAGATTAGTTTATAGCACATCAAATTGTCTGCGATATAAAGAAAGGACAGCTAAATAGGTATACTTCCTAAGCAACACACTTCTCTCATGCCCAATCTCTCTCCTTAGATATTGCCGTATAAGAAAGAGACAAGAAACATACGGTGAGCATAACGCTCAGTGACGGATATAATAATAATGCTAAATTAATAAGTTTGATCTGGATAGTAAATCACAAGTAGCGGAAAGATCAAATGTGTCATGAGGAAAACTGGAGAATGCGTCATGTAGAATAGGGTACAATGAACATGTTAAAATGCATGGTAATACGTGAGTAAAGTGTCGTGAAATATCATGGATATTATAAACTATTTACATAAGACTGCCCACGTGCTCATTTAAATCATATATGTCATAATAATAAGTTGTGAAATCATGCAATAATAGAGGGCTGCGCTCAACATGTAATAGGGAGGGGTGACCTCTTATAATAATATGGGTGGAGGGATCAATCCATTTCGTGATGGGATGTCAGAGCACACAACCAACCAATCACCATGAACGTGTAAACATTGTAAACTAGGATGCACCCATACGCTCCTGAATAATAATGGCCAAAACATGAAATATAATCTGGTAACAGAAAAGGGAACGCCGAGTGAAATAACTTCAACACGAAAAGAAGTCGTGACACAGGGCCTTCATGTGTCACGGAAAGGGTACCTCCATGACTAGGTGGTAAGTCCATGTAATCAATGGTCATGCGTATTTATAGCTCGGGGAAATAGAATAAGTCTTTGAAATCAAAATGTAAAGGATCATGGCAAAGACATAAAAATGGGGAAGCTATGGTGTTATCTGGGGATGATCATGGGAAAAGATAAGAATGTCCTTACTGAAGGACGGAATATCCGTACGATAGTATCAATGAACAGATTACGAATTATTCAGAATCCGTACCTTATATGAATGAATGAAAGACCAACATATAGACGGAGATTATTCCAAGGTCACCAACTTACAAGAATATACTTATAATGTTATCTTTTTTAAATTACGATTGACCTCTAAATAGTTTTCAAAAGGTTTTATCATTTATGTGCTTAAATTACTTACATTTCGAGGTAAAATAACATGACTTCTTGACTTTAATCTCATCAAAACAAATCTTTCAAAAATCAACCTAATATCAACAGGTCAACATATGATTTGTCTAATGTGTCCCAGAAATTAAATTTATCTGATTCGAATTTTAATTGGGTTCCCTTGACCTTGTTAATCAAAACAGTACAAATGTTCTGGGCAGGAAAATTTATGAAAAGTTTTCGTGCTTATTAGACCAAGTTAAAAAACCCTTAAATTAATTTATAAGAAAAAATCACAAAGATAAAACATATACTTAGTTTAACATATTCAAAAATTAGCCCTCAAATCCTTATGGTGATTTTATTAAAATTCAAACCCTAAAAGTAAAATTTTTCGGAGTTGATTTCAAGACCTGACACTTTTTCTTGTAAATTCGAAAAACTGGACCTTCCCTACCTCCAATTGACTTGAGGCCAGATTTTTCAGAAAGTATATTCGTTTTGCTACCCTTTAGACTCAGATAACACTATTAAAATCTATTTTTATATTTGTAGTTATGATATGATGATAATACACCAACCCAAAAATTCTGCCTAGTTTCTATTTAAGAAATACCCAATCATTTTCATGTTCTAACGTTCTTGTTCATAATTAATTATGATCAAAAACATAAAAATTTAATATGCTAACCTTACTAGATGAAGAAGAATGACACCAAGATGAACACGGATCAATACACCAAATAGAAGAAGAACTTTATTACTAGGATCACCCGAATGATTTAAAACTTCTAATCTTAAAATCTTCAAAACAACAATGGAGGATACTTTGACGAGGAATTTGAGTGGGGCGAATACTGGATGAGAGTGGACGTGTGGGTAGTGTAGATTTATAGTCGGTCGAGGGGATAATCACCAATTAATTGTGCTGACACAATTACACACTTGTTACCAATAAGGATTTTACACTCTATTCCTGAATTAATCACAACTAAGTCAGAATTTACCCTTTTTAGAATATACACAATAATTATTCAAATTTCTATATGCCTTAATCTAATTAAAAAAAATTTATTTAAATACTTTATACCAAAATACCATTATTTCCAAAAATCCATAACTTAAGGTTTTTATTTTCAAATTCTTTTCATATACCATAGGTTATATTTCAAAATTAATATTTTGAAATGAAAAACTCAAATTTCAAAAAATGCGGGTTTTACAATCTTCCCCTCTAAAAAAAATTTGCAATCCGAATAGAAAAACAAAAAATTTATAGGTTTTACAACTCATAGATTATCCCCGGTAAGGAACACTGATAATTGAACTCGGAGCATGAATGTCACACCGAATATAACTCTGACGCGATTGGCAGTCAACCGAAAAGCACGTGTCCTGTAACACATATCTACCCAGAATCATGTCAAAACTCGCACATGGTCTAAGGGGAAGTGCATTAACTAAATGAATCTTGTCATCAAACTGTAGAGCGAAGATCTCCATAACATTGGTATTACGTTGCGAAGTTTCTTCAGAGGCGGTGGCATTTACATAATACATGATAAAAGTATACGGGTGTCATAGTAAAATGCAGGCAAACGTTTAGATATCACGGAATGTGTCGCACCCGTATTCAAATAAAACAACAATTGCACGACCGAAGATATATAAGGTACCAGTGATTGGTACTTGAAGTATTGGCCGGCATGATCCTGTGTGAGTGCAAAGACACGGCAACGGATGCATCTGGCTTCTTGTTGGCATGACCAGACGTACCTGCCCCATTGTTATTCTTGCCAATCCTGCTGAGGATGACCAGACCTGGCAGCATTTGGAAGAAAGTACAGAAGCTCGACGGACACTATCATGAGTGTTAGGTCCAACGTGGCATAAAACAGCGTGTGTAGTATAACCCTCAGAGGGTACCACTAGACTGCGGGAATCCAGAACTGGTAGATAGGTGGATTTGCTGGACTATGTTTCCTTTGGTCGGTCCGCACACGGAAACACATGTTTTATTGCCGTAGAGTCTCTGTTGAGATGTGTATAGTGTGATAGTGATGGTAGTGTTGTTGTTGTTACCGACCCGCCTCCGCCTGATTGGATCTCTATTGCCGCGGTATCATTATTTGAACCATGGACTACAGATAACATACTCTAGCGGCAAATAACAGGCGAGGCTTTCGCGGTGCTGGACACGACCAATGGAACATATGTCAGCAATTTCCAACCAGATCTCACAGTTTCTGATTCCCAGCCGTCTAGGGGTACCCTCTGAGGGTTATACTCACCCTGTTTAATGCCCGATGTGGACGTATCGTAGCCATCGAGGTGTGAGTTGTCGTCGTGACTTCTGGTACTTTCTTCAAATTGCGGCCTAGGCCTGTCATCTTCGCGGGGGGGATTGCAAGAAGAACACTGTTTGGGCAGGTTACGTCTGGTCATGACCAACAAGAGCGCCAGTGCATCCGGCCCGTGTCTTGCACTCACACAAGGATCAGTAGCCATATACTTCAGGTACAATCATGGTAAATTATTTAGTCTTCTGTCGTGGCAGTGTATTGTTGTAATTTGTTAAGGTGCGACATTCGATGGATATCTACCAAGTTTGCCTATGTTTTACTAGACCACCCGTTTTATTGATCATGGACATTATGTAATATCCACGCCTCTGAAGAACTTCGCTCGTATTACCATGTGTTTGGAGATCATCCTCTAATAGTTTGATGGTCAAGATTCATTTAAGTGTAATTGCCACTTTCTCCTTTAGACATTGTCGCGAGTTTGACATGATTCTGGGTATATCAGAATGGTAGCAGTACACGTTGTGCTCTTTCCGGGGGGGGGGTTTGGACTGCCATCGCGTCGTGTTATATTCGCTGACATTCAATGCTCTCTGAGTTATTTATCAGGGTTCCTTACGGAGGAAATATATGAGTTGTCAAAAAACCTTATTATTTTTGTTTTCCTATTTCGAGGACGAAATTTTTTTTAGCAGGGGAAGAGTTGTAAATCCCGCATTTTTTGATCATTTGAGTTTTTTATTTCATAATATTAATTTTGAAATTGAACCTATGGATTTGAAAAGAATTTGAAATAAAAACCTTTAGTTATGGATTTTGGAAATTATGGGGATTTTGGTTTAAAGTATTTAAAATATATTTTTTTTTAGTAGATAAGCATCAGAAATTTGGAAGTAATTATTGTGTATATCTAAAAAGGGTAAATTTGACCTTATTTGTGATTTTTAAGGTTTAGAAGTGTAATATACTTTGGAAACTAGTTTGTGTAATGGTTACTGGAACAAATTATTTGGTGATTTTTCCCCTCACCACTATAAATAATACAAGTCCCCAATCTCTCTCTCATCCAGTTTCACTCAAATTCCTCTGTCAAAGTATCCTCCACTTGTTTTTGAGATTTTAGCATTAGAAGTTTTAATATTTCGGGGGTGATCCTAGAAATAAAGTTATTCTTCTATTGGCTTGTTATAATCCGTGTTCATCTTGGTGTCATTTTCATCATCTAAGTAAGTTATCATTTATTAAATTTTTATGTTTTTGATCATAATTAATAAGAAACAAGAACGTCTAGAACATGAAAATTGTTTGGGTTTTTCTTAATTAAAAACTAGGCAGATTTTTTGGGTTGTGTTACAACATATCCATCAACTCAAAGATAAAAATGATTTTTATTATGTTTCTGGAGTCTTAAAGTGGTAGCAATAACGATTTTTTTTCTGAAAAATCCGGCCTCAAGTCAATTGGATGGTAGGGAAAAGGTCATTGTTTTTTTCGAATTTACAAGCAAAACCCAGTGTCAGTTTGGAAATCAAATCCGAAAAATATTTTACTTTTTGGGTTTGAATTTTAATAAAAAATCAACTAAGGATTTGAGGCTAATTTAATTGTATATGTTAATACTAAGTAAATATGTTGATCTTTGTGATTTTTTTATAATTTAATTAAGGGGTTTAAACTTGGTCAAATTGACGTAAACTTTTCATAAGTGTCTGCCCAGTCAGTTTGGGCCGGTTTTGAATTAAAAAAGGGTCTAAGGGAACCACTTTAAAAATTCGAATTGATTAATTTATGTTATGAGGGACACATTAGACATATCTTAGGTGACTTGTGATGTTTTGGTTGAATTTTTTAAGATGTTTTGATTTGAGAGTTTAAGTCAAGAAAGTCATGTTAAATATACTCGAAAATTGTAAGTTATTTTTAAGCAATCATAGAATGATATAACCTTTGAAAATCTTTTGAGAGGTCAATCGTAATTTAATAAAAGTCATCATTATAAGTATAATTCTTGTGAGTTGGTGACCTTGGATTAATTCCGTCTATTTGTGGTCTTTCATTCATTCAAACTAAGGTACGGATTCTGATTAAATTTGTATTCGTCTTTGACTATGATAGGATATTCGTCTTTCAGTAAGGACATTCTTTCTTTTCATATTATCCCCAGAACTGCTATGTTCCCCATTTTTATGTCTTTTGCCAATGATCCTTTAGCTGTTGGATTTTCTAGAACATTATTCTATTTCCCGGGCTATATATACGGGGCAATGACATGATTTACATGACTTTCCACCTAGTCATGGATATTAAAATGAGGTACCATGACACGTGACTCATGACGGGCACTGTGTCACGACTCTTTCGCTTGTTGAGAGTGATTTCACGCGGCCGTCCCTTTTCATGTTAACAGATTATATTTCATGTTTGGCCATTATTATTCAGGAGCAGTATTGGTGTGCAAAAATTTATTTTTTATTCCCTTGTTTAAACTGTTACAGTGTCCTTGCTGTAGATCTGGTTTGGTGTGTGCTCTACATCCCATTCACAGTGGAGTTGATCCCCTCAAACCATATTATATCTAAAGAGGTAACCCCCTCTATTTACATGTTGAGGCAGCCCTCTATTATATGCATGTATTCACAACATTATTATCTATGACATATATGATTTTATATGAGCACGTGGCTTTCTTATTTTTTTTGTTTTATAATATCCATGATATTTCATGACATCTTTACTTCGTATTATTACCTTGCTTTGCTTTACATGTTCATTTCCTATTCTTCATGACGCATTCTCCAGGTTTCCTCATGACACTTTTGTTCTTTCCGTACTTTGTATTTACTATCAGGAGCATACTATTTATTTTACATTTTTTATTTTATCGTTACTGTGCGTCTATGCTCAGCCGTATTTTCTTTCTCTTTCTTATACGGCAGGTATCTAGAGAGAGATTGGGCATGAGAGAGTGTGTGCTTAGGAAGTGACCTATTTAGCTTCCTTTCTTTATATCGCAGACATTTTGATGTGCTATACTATCTTGGACACATGTTTCGTCCTTTAGACTTCTTTTACGTTATTCATGTTGGTCTCATAATTGGGAGCCGATGTTTGATTCCGGCTTTCCATCTTGTCCTATGTTATCATTTATGACTTTATGCCTTTATTATGCTTTGATATGACACCATGATTATGACGTTTCGGCCTCCTTTCCGGAGTGGGTCGTTACACTTTAGATATTAACCTTTCATGGAATTAGGGTTTAGAGGTATACGATAACGGTTTAAAGCCCGTCTTGATATAATGTTGCAAATGGTACATTATAAGAGTAATGTACTTTGTAATAGTGATATTAAGTATCGACTTGATATGTTATGATGTTTGCTTGACATATAAATAGATATAGATGGCATAGGTAGGTTGCGTGGGCTCGTCTACTTTAGTTATGCAAGTTACATTGCATATTGAGATATTGGTAATGCAAGTAATGTAATAAAGCGAAAAAAAAAATTTTCCTCGTTCAAATTTATGGATCATAGTAAAAAATAGGTTGATTTGCTTTTGATGGAAAAATTATGGGTTGTTATTAGATAGTCTCATAAGCATACATCTGTTATTTAAAATCTATCTTAGGTAAAGTCAATATGGTGGAATATAAAACCTAGTATCGTGACTTACTAACTTACGTTCAATCAACATACATGCACTTGGTTGTCTACAGTCCATCGTTATCCAAAGTCAAAGCACACAATGTTATTTGTAATCCTAAGTCACCACATAGTCTACCACTCTTTAAACTAGGGAGGCACTCAAGGACTTTTAATTCATTATACTATGATTCCAAGGCACACATAAGCTATATGAAGTTCTATCCTAGGACTCTTGATCTACTTGTTCATATTACAGATACCAGTTGAAATGATAGATTAAACGCATAATTAAATATAAACAAGTATCATGTAATAAACATAATTAACATACAACAAGTGATAAACAATTGAGATAGATAAACCAAATATTAAACTTTCATAAACATGGTTGATACCTAAAGGTATCAGCCGATAGTCATTGTAAAAATACACAAGGTTTCATTATAATGAACGATCTATGTAAAAAGAACGGATAACCGAATGCGTATTGGTTGTGTGAAGGTTTACAAGAGTTTTACCATAGGTTATTGAGGCTCCTTGCTGACTTTTAGCTTTTATAATGGATTCTTAGTCGAATTGGTGGTTTTGGGTTCAATTGCATTACTGAAATTCGTTTTAGGGTTCGGTATTTATAACCTCTAAAAAATGCCCGATACGCCGTATTCTAGGGGTTTGATACTGCGTATCCAGTTACTTGGCAAGGCTCCACGCTTGAATCTTCTGGAATATTCGTTGATTGGCTTCCTTATACGGCGTATAGCTTGTGTTGGATACGACGTATAGGCTTGAGATCGTGTTACATTGAATGTAGACCAAGGTTTCATATACGGCATGTCTGATGAATTGGATATGATGTATTCTTCAAAGTCAGGAAATGGTCTTGAATTCGTCCATCCAAGTCTTTGATACGGAAATTAGGTCTAGCAATAATAGACGTTTTGAATTGTAGGAACTTTTAGCGCTCACTTCTTGAATTCTTGTTTAAGCTCCAAAAAAACGTTTTTCTTAAATATTTCTCCAATTGCTTGATATTTACTGAGATTAACAAATATAAATAATTAAATATTAAATCTCATATAAAACATTATAAAACAAGCAACATAAGTGGGATAAATAATGCTAATATTATGACCTTATTTGATGCCATCAAATACCCCCCGACTTGAATCCTTCTTGTCCTAAAGTAGACTTTAGAAAACTTATATATTATTATCCAACAAGGTCTAGTGGGACATCCGAGAGTTGAGCAGGTTAGCGTATGCTTTAGATTTTAGCTTTTGTGCTTATTTATATGTGTTTTGCGTGGAGGTGCATATGTTGTTAATATTTGCTTGTTATGTAATGTTATTTTTGCTTGGTTGTGGTATATTTGGATTGTATGGTTTCATTGTATGTTGCATGTGTTGTTTGTATGGGTGGGGGTTGTGTTGATTTGATATTTTGGTTTGTGTGTTTGTTTGTGTGTGTGTTGTTGTTGTTTTGTTGTGTTGGTTGTTGTTTGTCTTTTTTACTGTGTGCTGTTGTGTTTTGTTTTGTATTGTATGGTGTTTGTTTTTTGGTTTTTGGTTGTTTGATTTGCTTGTTGAAGTCGTTGTTTTTGAGGGGGTTATGAGTGTTTTGTGTTGTTTGGGTTTGGATTGTTGTTTGTGTGGTTTTGTATTTGTTTGTATTTTGTGTTTGTGATGGTGTTGGTGTGTTGTTTGTTTGTATTTGTTTGGTTGTTGTTTGATATGTGCTGTGATGGGGTTTTTGGTTTGTGTTTGTTTGGTGTTTGTGTTGGTGTTGTTTTGGTTTTGGTTGTTTTTGTAGGTTATTTATTTTTGACCGCGTGTTATTTGGGAAGAAAGAGTGTGTTTGTGTTTTGTGTTGTTTATTGTCTGTGTTTTTTATTTTTTGTTGTGCGTTAGTTTGATTAATTTTGTTGTGTTTTGTGGTGTTGTTTTTGTTGTGATTGTGTGGCGTGTTGATTGTGGTGTTGGTGGTGTGTGTGTTGTCTGTTTTTGTTTGTGTTTTGTGGGTATTTGTGTTCTTTTGGGTTTAGTTTGTGTGTTTGTGTGAGGGTTGTTTGTTTGCTTTTTTAGTTGTTGTTGTGTACAAGTTTGCTTTTTTCGCTGTGGTTTGTTGTTTTGTTTCGTGTGTGTTTGTTTTTGTGATTTGTTTGTATTGGAGTTTGGTTTGTGGTTTGTTGGTTTTTTGTTTTGTTGTGTGTTTTGTGTTTGTGCTTTATTTTGTTTGTGGTGTGTTTTGTGTTTTGTGTGGTTTTTTGTTTTGTTGTTGTGTGTGTTCGTATGAGGTTGTGTTTTTGGTTGGTTGGTGGTTGTTGATTGTTTTTAGTTATTGTCTGTTTGTTTTAGTGTGTAGGGTTGTGGTTGGGGTGTGTGTTGTTTTGTTTGTTTAGTGGGTATGAGTTAGTGTTGGTGTTTTGTTGTTGTGTATTGTTTTGTTTTGTGGGTGTTTGTTTTGTTTTTTTGTATGTTGTTGTGGTGTTTTTTGTTTTGGTTGTTGTTGTTGCTGTTTCTTTTGCTTTTGTGGTGGTTGGTTTAGTGTTTTTGTGTTGTTCGTTGGTTTGTGCTGTGTTTTTTCTGTTTTGGTTTTTTGTGGTTTGTGTTTTGATGATATTTTGTTGTTTGTGTTTTTTTGTTGTTTGTTTTGGTTGTGTTGTTGTTTTTTTTTTGTTGTGTGTTTGGTTTGGGTTTAGTGTTGTGATGTGTGTTTGTTTTGTTTTGTAATGGGTTTGTGGTTTTGTGTTTTGATTGTGTGTGTGTTTGTTGTGTTTTTATGTTATGTTGTTATTTTAATGTGTTTTGTTGGCTGATTTTTTGTGTTTGGTTGGTATAGTGGTTGTTTTGTTTTTTGTTTGATTTGTGTGTTGTTGGTTGTGGGTTTTTGTGTGTTGTTTCGTTGTCCTTTGTAGATGTAGTTGTTTTGATAGGTTGTGTGATTTTTTTGTGGTTATGAGTTTTTTTTATTATTGTAGTGTTGCCTTGTTGTGGTTTTTGTTTGTATGTTTTCTATGTTTGTTAGTTTTTATATATGTGGTATTGTTTTTTTGCATTATATTGGGTTCTTTTGCTTTTGGTTGTGTGCTTTTGTGTGTTTGTTTTTGTGTGTGCTGTCTTTCGTTGTTTGGATTTGGTTTTGTGTTTTGGTAGTTGCTGGGTGTTTGTTTTGGTTTGTTTTTTTTGTTGTTGTGTGTTTTAGGGTTTTTGTTGTTTGTTTGTTTTGGTGTGTGGGGTGTTGGGTGTGTTCTGTAGTGTTGCTTTGTGGTGTCTTGTGTGTGTGTGGTGTTTATGTTGTTTGGTTGTTGTGTTTGGTTGATTTTCTTTGGTGTTTAGGTTTTTTGTTATGTTGGTTTTTGTGGGATTTTGGTGGTGTCTTTTGTGTGTTTGTTGTGGTGTGTTTTTGTGTTTGATGTTGAGTTGGGGTTGGGTGTGGGTATTGTGTTTGGCTGTTTGTTTTTGTGTTATTTGTGTTGTTTGTGTGGTTGGTGTTTTTGTTATTGTGTTTGTGTTTGTTGTATTTTGGTGTTGTTGTTGTTTTTGTGTGTTGTCGGTGTTTGTGTGGTTGTGTTGTGTGTTTTGTTTTTGTTTTGTTTGTTGGTGTACGCCACTCGCCCCCTCCAGTCATTGATGTTGTTTTTTAGATTGATTTGTAGTTTGTGTCTCTTTGTTGGTATTGTGTGTGTGTTTTTGAGTGTGTTTATGTGGTCGCAGAGAGACAGTTTTGTATGTTTTTTTGTTGTTTGTTGGTGTATTTGTTTGTTTGTTGCTTTTTTGGAGTTTTGTGGTGTTTTGTGTGCTTTTTTTTTTTTATTGTTTGGTTGATCTTTGTGATTTTATGTGTTTGTTTTTTTTGTCTTTTGTGTGTGTATGTTGAGTGTTGTGTTTTTTTATTTGTGTTGCGTGGTTGATTGTTTTGTTTTTTGGTGGTTGGTTTTGTTGTTTTTTTTGGGTTTTTGTTTTTGAGGTGTTGTTGTTGTTTTTTTTGTTTTTTGTCTTTTTGTTGGTTGTTTTATTTTTGTTATTGTTGTATTTTTTGTCGCTGCTTTCTTGCTTGATAAATTTTTTTGTGGTTTTTTTGTTTGTTTTTTGTGTGTGTGTTGATATTTGTTTTATTTTGTGTTTTGTGGTTGGTGTGTAGTGTTTGTGTTTTTGTGTTTTGTTTGTGTTGGTGTGTTTTGTCGTGTAGTGCGTTTGTTTTGTTGGATGTTTTGATGTGTTTTTGGTTAATTTTGTGTGCTCTGGATGAGTTCTGTTATTTTTGGTTAAGTGTTGTTGTGATTTTTTTTGTTTTTGTTGTTTTTGTGTGTTTTTTGTGTGTGTTGGTAGTGTGTTGTTTTTTGTTTGGTCTTGTATTTGTCGTGTTGTTGATGTGATTTTTGTGTTGTGATGTGATTGTTAGTTGTTTTTGGTGATTTTTGATTGTTGTGTTCTTTTTTTTTCTTGTTCTCGGTTGTTTTTGTTGTCGTGTTAGTTGTCTTGTCCTCGCTTCGCCGCCTCCTGTGTTGGTATTTGTGTTATGTTGGTGTTTTTTGTTTGTGTTTGTTTTGTTGTTTTTTGGTTGTTGTTTAGTTGTTTTGTTTTGTGTTGTGTTTGTTTGGTATATTGATTATGTGGTGTGTGTGCTTGTTTTTTTCTGTTGGTGGTTTGTTGTTTTGCTTGTTTTTGATAGATTTTTTTATTGTATGTGTTCGTTTATCGTCGTTATTTAGTATTTTTCTTGAGTTGTATTTAGTTTTTTGTTTTTTTTGGTTTTTGTTGTCTTGTTTTGTTTTTTCATGTTGTTAGTTATTAGATTAGTTCTGTTATTTTTTTGTGTGTATTTTTCTTCTTTTGTTATTGTTTATTTCTGTTCTTTGGGTGTTTAATTTTTGTTGTGTCTTTTTTGGTGATTTGTTTGTGTGGTTTTGGGTGTTTGTGTTATTGTGTTTTTTGTGTGGGGCGTATGTATCTAGTTTTAGAATATTTTAAATTTGTATGTCATTAATGTATATATAATAATTTCAGATTAAATTATATAATAAAATATGATTAATCTTATTAATACTACCTCCCATACCATTAAATAATTATATATCAAAATAATAATCTAAGCTATATGATATGATAGTTTAATAATATTTTTATATTTTATAATTACGTGATTGTGTTTAGTTAGAAAATTGATTTAATATTATATTTTAAAATATATTTATTTTGTTTTGTGTTGTTTTATTGTTAGGGGGTGGGGTGTGGAGAATGGTATGGATATCAGTTTTGTGAGTGTGTTGATAGTGTTTTGTTGAAGTTTTTGGTCGCTTTGTGTTTTTTTTTGTTTGTTATTTCGAGATTATTGTTTGTTTGTTTGTTTGAGGTTTTATTGGTTTTTGTTGTGTGTTGGTTTATTGGTTTGTGTGTTGATGTTTTTGTTGGTTTTATTTTTGGTTGTATTTGCGTATGTGTTTGTGTGTTGTTACTCAAATTATTATATAAATTAATTTTTAAACAATATTTAATTAAAAAATATAATATAAAATATTATAATAAATCATATAAAAAATTAAAATAAACCATAGATATATATAAAATAATAAAAAATAATTTATATATATTAAATAAAATATCTAGTTAATACTCAAATAAATATATCAAAATTAACTATTCTTGATTTGAGTGTAGGATGGGGAAAATAGGTCGGTGTATTGCAAGAGCTTTGCTACGTGGATCTTTCGTTTGAGGGCGTCTCCTGGGTTTTATTAAATATGTGTGAGGCGAGATAGAAAGATATAGTTGAAATATGGGAGTTTGTGCTAAACTTTCCATTTATAGTAAGTGAGAATAGAAATGATATGTTTTTATTTAAAGTGTAGTATTTTGCGTTTTAGCAAAAAGGTATAGTTAAATGGGCTTAAATAATTGCAAAAATTTAAGGTAATTAGTAAAATCATTTAATAAAAAAATAAAAAAAAATGGGCCGATTGGTTTAAGTCGGTTGGAAGGAAAAAAAAATAAAAAAATTTAGAGTTTTAATTTAAATAGGATATTAAGAGTATAAATACAAGATTAGAGATCATAAAACCATTTTTCTTCTCCTCCTCCCCTTGTGATCGTCGGCAGCAAGAAGAAAAGAATTTTTTTTTATCAAGGTAAGCCATGTTTAATCATTAGTTACTATATTAATTTTGTAATCTAGTCTTGATGGAATTAGAGTTAATTATAAAAGAAAATTAATTAGGGTTTATAAAAAATTAGGGTTTTGATAAAGTACAGATTTTAATAAGTAATTAATGATATGATGATGATTAATGCATAATTAGAGTTAAATTAATGATGTTATTAAGGTTGTGTAGGTTAAATTCGTAACTGAAAATCAGGGCAGAATTTTGGGTCAACTTAAAACGATCATAACTTGATCATCCGGAAAGCTTTTTATGATTTTCAAAAGCCTAAAATTATCTACAGAGAGTCTAGTTTCCAGAAAACTAGGCCTTTCAAGTTTTTATGGTAGGGAAGGGGGTTAAATATCAGTTACAAGACTCGTCATCAGAACTGCCAATTTTCTGACTTTTGGCTTTGAATTTTTATAAAATACTTAGACATCCTACTGGAAGTTAAAACTTGGTTTGTGGTTAGTTCGTATATTTTGTGAGGTCTCTGATTTTTTTTAGAAAATAATACTAATTTTAAAGTGGTCAGCTTGTACTAAACTTTTGATCGGTCAGTTTTCGGGCAAATCTGGGATAGCTTGTGAAAACAATTTTCTAAACAAGGTTTATAAAAGGATAGGATATACGGGGCAACTTTTGGGGTTTCATAAGACATGTAGGAAGGCTGTGAAATTTTGGTAGAATTTTAGACACCATTTGGTTTGGGTTTTTTGGTCACACTTGTCGGTGTGGGGGGAAAAAATCATCGTTTTATGAGAATTTACGGTTAAAGGTGTGAAGTACAGTGTGTAAAGGTATAAAAGGTTATAAAAGGTTAAAATGAACATTATAACATGTAAGAATAATGGTTTGTAGGAGTTTAATTTAGATGCTCATAATAATCCAACAATCACAGAGTGGATGATTTGGTTTAGGCGTTTAGTTCTCGCCCAATTGTAGCCCGCAAAGTTTATTTTTATTGTTTTGAGCAAGGAGTCTGTATTTTTGTCCTCTGTAGAGTGCTTGTAGCAGCGCATCAGGTGAGTTTCATAGCCCCTCTTTTCTTATGATTTTATTGGGGTGAAAATGATGCAAATGGTTTGAAATGTTGAAATGATTTGATTACTGTGATAATTGGTTGTCTAAAATGCATGGACTTTACGTGACTATTATGTGTATGTGCTAAATGTATTGTGATGTGGTCAATTGGAGCCGGGTTGGCTTGGATCGTGGGCACGCTCCTGCCCCTTTTGATGTGTTGTGATGTGATCAAGTGGAGTCATGACTTGGGTCGAGGGCACGCCTGCCTCTCTTGGATTGTTGTGGATCGGGGGTAACGTTCCTACCCAAATGTGATTGGTTGGTTGTTTTGCATGTTAGCCTGTATGATAGCTCATTTATTGTCATGCAGTGTTTTCTTTTATCACAGTAATGGTTGGATAAATGTTAATTCGTGTCTTAAACCTATGACTCTCACCAACTTTATGTTGACGTTTTTAAGCATCATTTTCAGGTAATCAGGTTGAGACTAATGATGCTAGGAGAAGTGGCTAGAGAGACCTTAGGATTGGCTTGTGGAGTTCTTCTTATTTTATTTGGACTTATGTTCTTCTGGATAATTTAAGTCTGAGATTGATTTACTTTTATGTGGATTTATGCAATTGCGTGTATGACATTACTTAGTAATGCAAGACTCCTTTATCTTGTGTTGGGTATTGTTATGACACATAGTGTCCTCTGTAATTGTTTTCTTTTCATTTAGTATCTCTATAGTAGACGCCATTGTGTTGTAATGATATCCATGAAGTTTCACCTCGTGCTTCCGCCTTGGCGGGGTGTGACAGATTGGTATCAGAGCCAGGTTATAGAGAAGTAGGTGGTTGAGCCTAGACTATAACCTAGGAGTCCTTTACGTAGATGCTTCTTAGGGCTGAAGTGTTTAGTAGTATATCTAGTATGTGTTTTCCCTTAATAGTATGATGTTATTTCTTAATTTTGTCAATTTCTTTAGTTATCTTGATTGCCTTACCTGATTTAGTGTGCCTTATTTTTTTCTTGTTAAATTAGTCATGCCTCCTTTTGCTCCTAGAAAGTT
>BQNB010022690.1:0-13242 GCA_026074375.1 Tanacetum coccineum | reverse complement strand
AGGTATACGATAACGGTTTAAAGCCCGTCTTGATATAATGTTGCAAATGGTACATTATAAGAGTAATGTACTTTGTAATAATGATATTAAGTATCGACTTGATATGTTATGATGTTTGCTTGACATATAAATAGATATAGATGGCATAGGTAGGTTGCGTGGGCTCGTCTACTTTAGTTATGCAAGTTACATTGCATATTGAGATATTGGTAATGCAAGTAATGTAATAAAGCGAAAAATTTCCTCGTACAATTGTGATCATAGTAAAATAGGTTGATTTTGCTTTTGATGAAAATTCTGGGTTGTTATAGAACGTCTCATAAGCATACATCTGTTATTTATAATCTATCTTAGGAGTCAATACTGGTGAATATCAAAACCTAGCTCATCGAGACTTTACCCACTTACGTTCAATCACATACATGCACTTGGTAGTCTACAGTCCATCGTAACCCAAAGCAAAGCCACACAATGTTATTTGTAATCCTAAGTCACCACATAGTCTACCACTCTTTAAACTAGGGAGGCACTCAAGGACTTTTAATTCATAATACTATGATTCCAAGGCACACATAAGCTATATGAAGTTCTATCCTAGACTCTAGCTCTACTTGGTCCATATTACTAGATCCAGTTGAATGATAGATTAAACGCATAATTAAATATAAACAAGTATCATGTAATAAACATAATTAACATACAACAAGTAATAAACAATCGAGATAGATAAACCAAATATTAAACTTTCATAAACATGGTTGATACCTAAAGGTATCAGCCGATAGTCATTGTAAAAATACACAAGGTTTCATATATGAACGATCAAAGTAAAAGAACGATAACCGAATGCGTATTGGGTTGTGTGAAGATTACAAGAGTTTCCCTATGATCTTGAGGCTCCTTGCTGACCTTTTCTGCTTTTATAAATGCTTCTTAGTCGACTTGGTGGTTTAGGGCTTCACTTGCATACTGAAATTCGTTTTAGGGTTCGGTATTTATAACCTCTAAAAAATGCCCGATACGCCGTATTCTAGGGGTTTGATACTGCGTATCCAGTTACTTGGCAAGGCTCCACGCTTGAATCTTCTGGAATATTCGTTGATTGGCTTCCTTATACGGCGTATACCTTGTGTTGGATACGGCGTATAGGCTTGAGATCGTGTTACATTGAATGTAGACCAAGGTTTCATATACAGCGTATCTGATGAATTGGATATAACGTATTCTTCAAAGTCAGGAAATGGTCTTGAATTCGTCCAAGTCTTTTGATACGGCATATAGGATCTAGAATAATACGACGTATTGAATGTCAGGAACATTAGACTTCTTGAATTCTTCGTTTAAGCTCCAAAACACGTTCTTTCTTAAATATTTCTCCAATTGCTTGATATTTACTGAGATTAACAAACATAAATGATTAAGTACCAAATCTCATATAAAACATTGTAAAACAAGCAACATAAGTGGGATAAATGATGCTAATATTATGACCTTATTTGATGTCATTAAATATCCCCCCACTTGAATCCTACTTGTCCTCAAGTAGACTTTAGAAAACTTATAAAAATATATCCCAAACCAAGGTCTAGGTTAATCCGTTAATCATCTTTTCATTTGATCACTAGCACATGACTTAGCTCCTCACGAAGTAGGGCAATGAAAACACTCAAATCACTGAAATTAATCTACGTGGTAGCATCCTAATAATTCGCTCAATTGCTCGGTCGTGACGAGTATTCTATCATATGTAACACCCCCAAATCTGGGTAGCAGCGGAATGTTGAATATCCGAGGGCGTTACTTCATAGATGAATAGCACAAGATATGAGAACGACCACTAAACATGTCGTTTAAAAAGATACATTGGATTTAACAAAATACTTGTTCATTACATAAGCTCGTGGCTTCAAATTATTTGACAACATAAGTAAAGATTTCGGTTTATAACAAATGTCCCAAAATGTAATACGCCCCAAATCTTTAATATTGACTCTCCACAGAGTGACCCCCAATGTATCTTGGCACCTCGTGCCCTATTGATGACCTGAGAAAAGCATGCTTTAAAACGTAACATAAAGTTGGTGAATTCATAGTTTATGTAAATCTAATTGTAGACCACAAGAGTTTCCAAGTGTATGATTAAGTAACAATGCAAACATTAAAAAAAGTAAGTACGTTTTTCCTAACTCATGACCACCGAAGCTCGCACGAATATGGAAGCAATAAATTAGCCATGAATGCCCCTAATGATTTCTAAAATCTAACCCGCACATCCCCAAATCCGACATGGTAATAGTAATTCGTTTAGTTGTCCGGCAGACGCGGACCACAGTTATCGCTACTCACCCAAACGGGGATGTCAATCCCAAATAGATCTATTTATAACATTCGCGCTCGCAATCTAGCAATTGACAGTTCATGATAAAAGGGCTCAGTGGGTTATCGCTACTTAGGCAAACACGTAATTCATAGATAGTAAAAAAATTTGCGTCCAATTTGTAAAACAGAAAGCATGTTCTCACCCCAAAGATGTAAATTCATTTAAATAATTGTAAAACAAGGGCTATGAACTCACCTTAGAAGAAGTTCCTAATAAAATGATAAATAATATCCAAGTATACAAATGTATCACATTCCCGTCAAATATCCTAAGTAATACGGCCAGTCTATCTATAAGTTTAGGCTAAAGACGTAATGTAATAAACTACAATAAATTGCTAGTTTATATATCTGATTATCACTTGTGTGTGGTGCCAACATTTTTATTGATTTGTATTCCACATATGGCTCTTGGAAGGTATACGATTTTTACAACACGTTTAGTATAGACGTTAAACTTATTAATAAATATTCCCTATTTCTTAAGTCGTTGTCGGTTAACTTGTATAATTGTCCGAATGTAATTCGTTCGGTACGCTAAGTGTTTATAAAATCACTTTGTTTATAAAATGCCCTTAGGTTTTCCCATAATTTCAAAACAGCCCCTAGGTTTATGAAATATATACTATTTTACATTTTTAAACCTAAGTTTTTCCACTGTACACTTTGGCCTTTCAATTTACACAAAATTACACTTTAGGGTCCTTAATTTTCAATAATCCAGTAAAGTTTTCAGAAATGACAAAAACAGTCTTCAACTTACAAAAATAGTGACTGACAGATTTGAAAAACCCTCAAGTTATACAAAGTTGACACTTTAGTCCCTTAAACTTGTAAAAATACATTTTAAGCCCGATTGAGTTATAACAAGTGGCATTAGGTTTTAATTTACTCTAATAAGCTACATAAGCTGTCGTTCAGCTTATAAATAAAACTCGAATGAGCTTATTTGAGCTTTGGGCATATTGACGCGTTAAGTCCCATTTAAGCAAATAAATGTGTCCATTTAGGACTCCAAAGGTACAAACTCTCCTTTGACTTTATTTAAGCTCATATAAACTGTTTTGGATAAAAATAAGCTCCGATGACTTCAATTAGCTTAATTGGGCAAGTTAGCCCAGAACTCTAAACCCAAATGCTTTTAAAAGTCCATTAAGGTTCTAAAACATGTTCAACTTATAATTTCTAGCTTTAATAAGCACTTTAGGATCTGTTCACTGTTTGGCTTATTCAATAAGCTAATAAGCTCGTTATTAGGCCTTTGGGCCCAATAAGAGTTCGATAAGCCCTTTAAGCCTTTAGGCTTATTCACTTAGGGTCCATTAGCATTTTCCAAGTTCATTAAGCCCGTTAAACTGTATAAGCTCACCAATAAGCTGTTTAAGCTTATTGTGGCTTTTTGGCTCTTATTTGGGTTCGGTAATGGGCTATCGAGCCCAATAAGGGTTCGGTTAGGATTTTCAAGGATAACTTAGAGCCCATGGGAATTCATTAAGCATGTAGGTTTCTTAATAAGCTCGTGGAGCTTATCAATAAGCTATGGGCCCACAAGGTTTGCTTATTGGGCCTGTTTTGGTTTCGTACGTGGCTATTGGGCTAGAAAGGCCCATTAGAATTTTAATCCATGCATGCTTGTTATATCCCGAAAGTTTAAAGTAAGCCATGCTAATCCACAATACTCGAATGAGCTTATTGATAAGCTATGGGTCTCCACTGTTGGGCATGTTGGGCCGGTTAGGCCCAAACGTGGGCACGTTTGGATTATACGAGACTACAAGTGGCCCGTTACTCTTCTAGCAACATATATTTTTTGGTACAAGCATCTATCAACTGTAATATTGTTGGTTAGCTTATACAATGGTCGTGACTACACATGCATACGTTAAAATATTTTGAATACTCCTTCCCAAGCCAAAGTGTCACGTTTACCTTAAAGGTTTACGTATGGTTTTTGTACAAACTCGTATACAAGGGTCTTTGATCGCGTTAGGGTCCAAGTCTTCTTATAAACGAAACATCTAAGCCCTAGTTTGTCGTTAATCATTTTGTACATGCGTTTTAATAGGTTCTTGCACCACACAAGTATAACATACGCGTTTATATGTATGTGAAAACCATGCATGGGGCATACCATGCATGTCCACGCACACTTTACATGTTACACAAGCAATGTGAACCCCACAACAAGAATATGAAATAAGAATGGATGGTATAGGTTCGAACGTGACTTACAAAAGGTCTTAGAGTTCTTAAAAACGTATCGTGTAGTTAACCCAAGTGTTTTACACAATCGTGTAACCCAACCAAAGCTTCAGAGCCTTGTAAACACCCAACCTTAGCTCGTGTATTCCCTTGTGAACTTCTATAACAATCCTTGTGGTGTTTGTGGTTTCAAATTGAATCAAAGGAGGTGTTTGTTTGCGATTTGTGATCCGAACAAGAAAAGAGAAGTGTGTTTAGTTGTTTGAGAGAGTTTAAGGTGTGTGTGAGTTTTCAAGAGTGTAAAATGGTATATGTGAGTGTGTATTTATAGGCAAAGTAGCTAGTTACATGTTTCTAGTCATAATCTAACCAAAACCGACCCCTAACTAGGTGGTTTTGTAATTTCTAGTTAACCACACATTGTTTGTTAAAAAAACTGAGTACCATTCTTAATTACATGATCTAGGTACAAGATTTACCATATCTAAGCAAAATCTTAAGTTAGTGAACATGTTGTGGGAATAGCCGCGGCAAATCCAAGAGAAAAGAGGATCAATGTTATTAACCATTGTTATTGGAGTTTACAGAAACACTTAGTACATTTTTAATTTAACCACCTGTACCGGTCCCGTACCGAACTAGTGGTCCTGATTTTTTTTACTCGAATCATGGTACCGGTCCCGTACCGTATACCAGGATTCGGTACTGTTTCAGTACGGAACCGGTACGGTTCCGGTTTGGTACCGGGATTCGGGTCTATATGCTCATCCCTAGTTTAATTACCTTAAGATGTACATGTACTTAGGAAGTTTGAAGGATTTTCCTAGTTGATTTAGTCCCCACATTCGGCCAATATGACTTAGTAACACAAGAATTGATTAAATTTTATGTTTAAGGTTTAAAAGTGGGTATTGGTTTGAGTCTAGGTAAGTCTAGGTATTTCCGGGGTGTGTCTAAATGTATTTTATTGCGAAAGGTAAGCCTTTTACGTGACCAATAAAAATAAAATACGCAAAGTCAATAATTATCTTCTTAATAATTATATAACACTTGTTTGACGTAAACCTTAATTTATTTGGTGACCGTTTACGTTAAATGATTATTTCTAGTCTACGCGATTTAGCTTAAACGTTAAATTAAAAGTAAACGCGTATCAGACCAAAATAAATAGTGACGAATAATAGGTGTCGTAAAATGACCTGAAATTGAGAAATGTTACAGTCTCCACCCGTTAAAAGAGCTTTGTCCTCAAAGCTTAAGACCTTGTAGTGGATGACGAAGCCCGGTTTGTGAAAAGCTATAGGTATTTCTCAAAGGTTAGAATGAAGAATGATATAGGGTATAGATCTTCTAATCTTTCTCCAATAGTAATAAACCAACAAGGTGGACAAAAACCACACATACACATCTGTAACGACGGAATAGACATATGTGATTGCTCGCATCCTCATTCGAGTAAGACCAAAGGATAGGGATTAGGCAAGGGAAAATAATTGGTGTAAAATAAAAACAAAACAAATAGATTAAGTCCAAACAAATAAGGCATATCTTACTAGTTACTTTCCCGACCGTCCCTATGAAAAAGACACAAAGATGTCTCAATCAAAGATTGCTAGAAACTAACCTTAGTTGGTGTTCCTGTAACGGCCAACTCCCAATCGTCCCATAATATACATACTATACAACATTAGTGGTGATATCTACCACTTGATACATGAAAATGCGTAGTTGGTTTATATTACGTACCAACTAGAAATAATATACAACATAATAACACATAGTTGGTTTATATTGCGTACCAACTCTAATACAACAAAACTCTACAAACCACTTTTTTGTATTTTTCTTATTTATTGATTTTTTAAACATAAACTAATAAACTGAATAAAGGTGTATTTTTTCACCACTTCACGAACATGATAAATCTGAACAATTAATATCCGATCATAAAAGTGAAAGTAGCAACTACACGAATAATAAACTACTACTACTTTCATATTCCCATTACATTGTGCAATTTTCCTGACCTAACCAAAGATAAGAAATATGCATAGCACGACAGGAAATACATACTTTTACACAAAAGCAACTAGCAACCGATTAAAGACTTAATCTAATAGGGTAGGCTGAGATGTAAAAGTGTAACAAAACAAATTTGAGGTGTAACAAAAAAAAGGAATGGCTCAACAGGTTTTTCTAGGGGTATCTTACTCTAAAAATGAGAGTAAACAAAGGGTTTATACGGGGGTTAACTAACCAGTGTAGTTAGTTAATATCACATAATGTATAGGCTTTTTGGGTTTAATCCTAGAAATTTACCAATTTAAACAGGTCACTCCAATTACAAAAGTAATACTTATTATTGAGGCGTCGAGTAGTATCCAAGCCAAGTTTTAAAGTTTACTACAATCACCGGCACACTCATATTTTGTGGAATTTAGGTAAAATAAGGGAAACAGATAGGCACAATTCTCACAATATCTAATAAGAGTTATGTGTGCAGGGTTGTGCAACTAATAATTTCATAAAAATTTGCTAATTTTTTTTAATTTAAGCATAAGTTAGGCAAATTATTATGAAAAATAAAGACAAGTAGTGTTCTAATTCTCCATCCCCCCACTTGAGATATACAATGCCTATGTCATTATAATATAAACATTCAAACAGAAAATAAAGAATTGAACAAAAAACACCGCCTGGGATTGTGCTTTTGCTCGTATGATCATTCATTTTAAGAATATAGCAACATCTTTTGTTGCGAAGGCGCCCTAAATCCCTTAGTACGGAACAACTTCCCACATTGTAATCCGGGACTAAATGTATGTCCACCATTCGTATTCAGTATAATCAACAAGTTCAGTCGTTAATAAAAAAAAAACTAATGCGATCTGTTACGAAAAAAAGTCCGCGATTGGTTAGAAAATAAAATAAAAAAACAGTAAAAGGAAGTTGATACGCCGTATCCTATGTTTTGTTTTTTTTTATTTAATTTTTATGTTACTGGATACGTCGTATTAAAACCTATAAAAATAAAACCCTAAACTGGTCAAAGATTGAATACGTCGTATTCAGAGAACTGAATACGCCGTATCAAGAGATCTGACAATAAAGTTTTTAAAGTGTAGAAAAAATAATGGATAACGTCCATATAACACCCCGTGTTTTAGGGTCATTGACGTCGTTAATAAATTCGCTATGTACCTTTTGTATTGTACGCGTTTGCTTTAAGTTGTAAACGTTAAGTTAAATCGCGTACGTTAAAAATTAGCGTTCAATGTAAACGGGCATCAAACCATCAAGCGTTTACATCAATCAAGTATTAAATAATTATTTTGAGAATAATTATGGTCTTTGTTCATTTTATTTTTATCGGATACGTAAAGTGTATACGTTTCGCGATAAAATGCGTTTAGGCATACCCGAAATCACGTTAATTAATCTACGCTTCAATAAATACCCACGAGTGTACCCAATACCCAAAGTTTTATTAAATTTACCCAAGTTAATATTACTTTACACTTTGTACATTAAAGAAATAAAACAATACACAAATACTTGCAAGTAAACATCTTTTATTAAAATCTACAAGTTGTAACTTTCCTATATTTCACTAAATATTATGTTAGATAGCAAAAGACTTCTAGAAGCCCTTTTCCCCCTCCCCATCCCATGGCAACAACAACAATAAGAGTCATAGAGCACAATTTTCATACAACTTGGCTTGTACATCTCTTAACTCATTAAAACTAGCCATAACTTGTCCCAATTTGACCATAGTCTTCCTTAAGACCCTCCTTATGTCTCAAAGACCACTATTGCATTCTTTTTGACCAACTATCTCTTATATGTGCAAGTATTCAAGGAGAGATAGCACTTAGATAGCAAAACACTTAACTAAAAATCAAACAAATTTCTTCCTTTGGCTCTCATATAAGCCACGACAAACATACACCCCTTTAAGCAATCCATACCTTGATTTTATAAGAGCATACACACATACACACATCATTCCTAAGGCATACTAAGATGTTTCCAAGCATTGGTTAACCATTTTCAAGTATTTATCAAGAAAAGGAAAGCTAGGGTTTCATTTGGAAAACAAGGGTTTTCTTGGTTGCAAGCTTTGGTTTTTAATCTAAACAAGGGTTTAGATTGTGTTGGCTATCATCATCATTCATCATAAGGTCATCTAGAACTCATTTATGTTCTTACATTTATCATTATATGCATATGTTGTTCTTTATAGCAAGAATCACCATTTAGGATTTTTAAACATGTAAAAAGAGTTTTTACTTGTGATAATCATTTTGTACACTTTTACATATGTTGTGATATTGATAATATCATGTTAAAATGGATCTATAAGTGTTATACCATGTTGGTTAAGTGTAAAAATGATTATGTACAAATTAGGGTTTATAAAGTCTACTTAATATGTTACAAGTAAAAGTAATGCAAATGACATGTTAATTTTGTTTATGGACTTTTGTTGATGTTATATGAACACTAAAAAATGTTATATTGAAGGTATAACACTTGTACACTCATGGATTTTCTTATTTTTTTTTTTTTTTTTTTTTTTTTTTTTTTTATTGTGTAAAAATGGTTAGTAAAACTAAGTGATAAAGGTTACATAAGAAAGTTTATGGATTAAAAGAGATAATCATGGACATGTTATCCATGGAATTTTGACAAGAGAAGACTCATGGACTTTAGTATATTAAGACATATAATATATATATAATATAAGATATAGTATGAAAAACTATGATAAAAAACAAAGTTAAAGTTTATAGAAACAAAGTTTACATATGGAATCAAGAAAGACATCCTAACTTTCTGTTTTAATTCGACATACAACCTGTCCATTTTATATTTTTATAAAATAGTACGTCTCATGACGATTCCAAAAAGCTAAGAAACTCGAAAAACGGATTAATAACGAAAAAGATACGCTAATTACGAGTTATACGTTAATTAAACGGGTTTATAAAATAACTTTTATAAAAACAAGTTATAAAACTTATACAAACAGAAGGTTTGACATTTTTATTAAATCACACATATTTTTAGGATTCCAAAATGATAAGAAACGTAATTTTTCAATCAATAACGAAGAAGTTACAAATTACGCGAGTTTACGACAATAAATACTTTTATAAAACTATTTTTATAAAAGTTACTATTCATGACAGAAACTTTTATTTTTGTAAACCTCATAAATCAATAGAACTTTCAATTACGAGAACATGCTCGAAAGAATCGCTAAAAACAGAACTATAACGAAGAAAATACGACGTTTACGGGTTTTACGATAACAAAAACCATATAAATAAACTTATGATCTGGTGTGAACAGTAAAAGTTACTGTTCACCAGTAGGTCCAAAATTTGAAAATGTCAAATTTTGATAACTCGGCTTAATACGAAAACGTGAGCGCAAGAAACACCTCAAACGGACTCAAAACGCGAAAGTTACGCCAGTTTTACTACAACGGTAATTATGAACGTTTTAACTTGTTAAACACAATTTTACCAAAACAATTAGATGGTGATTAGCTATATAGAATGATATATGGTAGTAGTTACACAATGTGATTAGTACTTATACGACCTTAATTTAAATAGGTTGCATCTAACGATTTGCGTGACGCATTATCTGTGATATTTGGATTATCAGTAACTCAAGGTGAGTTCATAGCCCCACGTTTTACATGATTTGTTTTACAAGTTTTTGGGGTGAGAAACATGCAATGTTTTATAACTGGACACAAGTGGTTAAGTTTTATATTATGATTACGTGTTGCCTAAGTAGCGATAACCCTAGTTGAGCCCATTATCATGAACTGTCAGTTACTGGATTGTGAGCGCGAATGTTATGAATAGATCTATTGGGATTGACATCCCCGTTCGGGTGATTAGCTATCACTGGGCAAACAAACGTATACCATGTCGAACATAGGATGTTGCGGGTTAGAACATCATCACGGGCAATGTAGGCCATTTATATGGTATTCATTTATGTCGAGCTTCAGTGTCATGAGCTTAGGGCAATGTAATTACATTTATATGATGTCTGCATCTGTTGCATTATCATACACTTGGGAAATCTTGTGGTCCTACAATATACGATTTATCAAACCTATGAATTCACCAACATTATTGTTGACGTTTTAAAGCAATGTTTTTTAGGGGATCAGTAAGCACGAGGTGCAAGGGATACATTGGTGGTTTTGATTTGGATATCATGCATTAAAGATTTTGTCGCATTACATTTTGTATAACTATTATGGGCTAGAAATCTTTGTATTTTGAACAAGTGGACAAGTGAAGCTTCGGCTTATGTAACAAATACTTTGTTAAATCCAATGTATCAGTTTTAAACGACTTTTTGGTCGTTCTATATACATCTAGTGTATGATCTATTCAGTAACCCGCCCCATAACCAGAACAAAAATCTTTATTTTAAAACAGAGATTTACATAATTTAGTTGCTTATTTGACCCCTTATTTCGCTGCGACCCAATTTGGGGGTGTTACAGATTGGTATCAAGAGCCAAGGTTATAGAGAACCAGGTCAAATGTTTTGCTGGACTATAACCATTTTCAAACAT
This sequence comes from Tanacetum coccineum, assembly GCA_026074375.1. Lineage (NCBI taxonomy): Eukaryota > Viridiplantae > Streptophyta > Magnoliopsida > Asterales > Asteraceae > Tanacetum > Tanacetum coccineum. Next base: position 2,048 of record BQNB010022690.1, on the reverse strand, counting down.
CGAATTCATACAAAGGGGTTTTACACGGGACATACATATGTGCATACATTCATGCATACACTACTTGTTGCATTAGTTGGTTGGACTAGATGCATTCATAATTGATATACATGTTATGATATAAATGGTAATTAACAGATAGAGACTTATATTAAATACTAATATAAGCTATTTTGAATTTTAAAGATTCAGTCATGTCAGATTCGGATGAATCGTGGATTACAACACGGAGGTTTCTAGCCCATTTGAGGGTTTATCAGACATAGGATCCACCGTGAGCCATGTTCACAGAGTACACTACTTAAGTTGCATGGGATGCCAGAGGACCCATACGTGGAGGCCACTCTTCAGGCCCCACCCTCTCCAGATTACGTGCCTGGCCTTGAGGAGCCAGAGCAGGCACCACCTTCGCCAGATTATGTTCCAGGCCTAGAGCATACTGATGATGAGATTGTTGCTGAGGATCAGCCAGATGCTGAGGATGCCTCACCCACTGCTCAGTCACCTGACTATGTCCCGGAGTCCGATCCTAAGCAACCCTGAGAGGATGACGATGAGGACCCTGAAGGAGGATCTTTTGACTATTCTGCTGAGGGGGAGATACGAGATGATAAAGGGATGACCATCAGAGGAGGATGAGGATGATGATGTTGACATGGAGGCTGAGGCGAGAGGAGGCGTGTGCGAGAGAGCACCCAGCTCCTAGCCGACTTTTGTAGTTGTTGCTTAACCAGCGTCTGATCAGCACCCCAATCTGCGGAGGAGACAAAGTTTGTTCGAGACTGATGAGTCTGCGGCCACACCCCACCACTCTCTCAACACATATCGTGTGAACACTAGGCTTTCTATTCCACTCAGTACCAACGCCCAAGATGGTCTGATGCAGAGGTTCCAACTTCTCACTATATCTATCTAAAGTAAGTAGACTCTGTGTTGGGGTTATCTTAAACTCTAGACAAAAAATCTCTAACTCTATTAACTCCACCAATCATCACCGCTCTCACCCATGGTCTTCACCACTTCCCCGCCCAGAAAAAAATACCTTCTCCATCACCTAACCACTATCACCACCCTCAACACTGTGTTTATCTTCCATCACCAACCAACACCAAACACCTCCTTAGCCTATTCGTTCATTGGCTATTCGAGCTACCTATGACCCGGATGAGAGCTAAGGCCAGCATCTACATCCTATTCTCTATCATTACCACCACCTTAATAACCTCCCTCACCAAAGATAGATGCACCATCATTAGGATACCACCAACCTTGCCCATAATCAGTTCCTACTTATCATCACCACCATTGCTACTACCCTTTGCTATCGTAGGGAGGACAGACCCAGTTACCTTACCACCTCGGAAGAGGTTAGGTATGCGCTGCAGAACCTGGAAGTACGAGGTAGGAGAGAGCTATTCTCTGCTGCTAGCTAGACCGAGGCTAGAGGTCTTAGGGCAGGCTACGACTTTGTTGTCACTATGGATAGGGAGATAGGCGTGATCCGGAGAGAGAGGTTGGATATGGGATCACCGACTCGGGGATGAATCGTATTAACCCTGCAGGGGGCAACCATTAGTACTCGACACAGAGTTGGTCGACATATGACAGCATTGAGACTAGTAGTTAGGAAAGACACAGATGGATTAATAACGAGGTTAGACCGATGAGCAAGTCAAAGACAACCTATAGGCTATGGCTCCAATATTTTGTTTTAGAGACAGACGAGCACATGCATATACACGTCATCTGATGGAGATAGAGGCTAGATTGTCCCAAGAGGCTTGGAGGCGATCGATGGATGCGAGTGATCTTGCCTACAGAGAGGTTATGTCATTGCGCACTACCGTAATAGCTCAGATGTCAGAGATTAGAGAGTTGCATGCTATTGATCGCAGGAGACAGGCTGTGACTTCAGAGATGCTGAAGGCAGACCATAGGAGATCTGCAGAGATGAGAGAGTTAAGGACAGCTGATCGTACCCGACATTAGCAGCTTATACAGACATTGACAGTGATGCAATCATTACAGGGACAGGTGACCACACTACA